>VDFB02012855.1:0-119348 GCA_007258455.2 Sequoia sempervirens | reverse complement strand
TAGCCTCTTTTGCAATTTTTAAAGGTATATTTAGCCACATGAATTTAGCATGAACATGACTCTAAATGTATCTAACTAATTTATTTTCCTCAAATACGGGAAATCTCACAAATTGCACAAACTTCTTCTCTTCTAGGGTTTGGAATTCCAGTTTTACAATAAAATCTTCTCCAACTATATGAAGGGAATACATATTCATTATTTGAGAGGTGCCCAACTCTTCAATGTTCACATGAATATATCCACTAATATCCTTAGTGCACAAAACTCTATACAACACAAATGAAAATGCTCATAAGGGCTCGGTCTCAATAGAATTATAGGGATGCCATTTAAATTTAGGACACAGTTTGTCCTTTACTTCGACTACCAGAGGACTGGCCATGATTGCAAATTCAAAAATTCATAGGTTTTTCAAAAAGTACCTTTCTGTCAGAACAAAGTTTGATCACAAATTTTTATCCATGCTTTGAATCTCTCCACAATTTGATAAGATTCACTCCAGGGCTCTTCAAACTCTTTCCTTCAAAATCCAAAGTGACAAATGAAAGATAAAAATGACTTTTTATCACTCACACAACTAACCCTCTTTGTTGCAATAAATTCCTTAACCCTAGTTCATCCCGTTATTCTGATTTCAAGCACTGAGATAGATAATTTTTTTGTGGATCTCCAAAATTCTACAATACTGGCTCCACTTTGGTTAAACAACATCTAAAAAGCATTGATCCACCTACTGGACTGGTCCACATTCTAGTATCACTTTCCTACAAGGGGGTTTGAAGGATTTTTCTAACAGCTTCCCCCAGGCCAAAGGCCTAAATCTAATTCCTAGAGGAATTACCAGAAGCAAATTTTGGTCCTGGCACATTTCCTTCAATAGATGGATTCTTTTTCACCCATTTCTTCTGCATTTTCCTCCTGATCACATCTATAGTGACTTTCCCTTTACCCTTGACATCCTGCTATGTATTTTTTTTTACCATACCTCTTATGTTCCAATAGAATTTAGCAATATGTCAAATTTGTTTTAGTTGTAACACAACATTTCTTTGATCAGACCAATTGTTCCACTGATTTTTCCTTGATCTGCATTGGTTATAAAAATGCCCAAATCTATTGCATGCATAGCATCTGGCATCTGTATGAAATTTATTCATCACAACTCTGCATTCACTTGACTTATGACCATACTTATAGCAATCAAAGAACTGATCTGAAAATGATGGTCCACTTGGATTCATCCTACTTCTACAATGAGAAGCCATGTGACCAACTTTGTTGCAAGTAAAACAATAACCATTGAATCTCTGAGCATTTGGTTGTCTCACCAAATTTCTTCCTTGTTCAAAATTACTTTGTCTAGAGTTCCTTTGTCTAGATCCAAAACTTTCTCATTCTTCATATCCAAGACCTCACCTGTCACCATCAGTCCTTTGACCTTTAATCAGTTCATCAAGTTTGGCTGAACTGGCTTTGAATTTCTCCTTGTACTCATTTGCAACAGTAAGTTCATCTCTGAGATCATCAAGTTTTTTTTCAAGCGTTTCCTTATTATTTTTAGATTGTTCCAATTCATTGTCCAATCAGCTGCATTGTTCATATTTTTCCTTCAAGGATTGAGCAAGCTTTTCTTCATTCTTCTTTCTATCTTTAATTTCCTTGGTCATTTTCATCATGATAGACTCCATCTCACGCTTCAGGACAACATTTTCTCTAGAAAACCTTTCACTCTTCTATTTTCTCTTTCAAGGAATGACTGAGTTGTTCATCTTCCATGCTTTTGTTCTTCTACTTGAGTTGATCACATAATTCCTTTATTTTCTCCCTTGATTTAATGATTTTGTCTTTCAATGACTCGATGAATTTTTCTTCATTCTCAAGACTTTTCTACCATTCCTGGTTCTCAAATTTTGACTGCTCAAGATCATCTAGGGCCACCATAAGTTGTTGTTGAAGACTACTTGTATCCATTGAAAACACTTTCCAATATCTCCCCAAGTTGTTAGACTTCTTTTGAGGAACTAGATTTGATACCAATTGTTGGAAACAAGCAACACTGAGAGGGGGGGTGAATCAGTGTTCTACAAAAATCTACTTTATTATTCTGATTATTAATCCACTTAAAATATTTAAGCAAGAGAAATATGCAGAAACATAAATCAAATAACCACAACACCATAACACAAGGATTTTTACGTGGAAACCCTGTTAGGAGAAAAACCATGGTTGGCCAATCCACACCATAATCTGAGTATACTCAAAATGAAGTTTACAATAGGGGAATGCATTTGCATTCAAGCACACTGCCTAGAGCTCACTACTCAAAATAGGAAGGCACACTGTCTTACAAATATTTGGATTAGATCCAAGAGAATGAATTCAAGGAATAGCATCTACAAATACTTGATTACAGTTTTGATTAAGCTCAATTGACAATCTCCTGTCCTTCTAACTGATATTGAACTTCTGCTCTGCTCTACTCTAACTTGTTCTACAAAATATTTATGTGGAAGTGAAACTGTGCATAAAATTTCTCTAACACTCTTCTGATAATCGTAATACACATCGACACACCACACACACACACAAAATATATAAGAGATCATACATATATATCCATAACTAGCAATTTAATTACAACATGTCAACTCAAATAAAACTTTAAAATATTAGCAACTTTTCGGCTCAAATCTTAAGAGTTATCCAATGCGCATCCACAACAATTGTCCACAACTTAGCTTGGACCCAAAACATAATGACCAAACACAAAAATATTTGATAAAACATTCCTTGAATATCCACAACATATTACATCAACTGAGTCGGCCCCAAAATACTGATAAACATAAAAGTAACAAACCGAATTTCCAAACTCACACAAGACTTAATACGAGGCACTCAAATTTCTAGAAAATACATTAGAAGTATTGATAGTCCTCCCATGAGATCCACAACTCAAAATAACAACTAGAAATTTGCAAGTGAATCAATGATCACCAAACTGTCGAATGTTCTATTCTTCCTGACTATCCTCAATCTAATTGTCAGTATAGTTAAATGATGGTATGCGGATCTATCACCAACTAGGGTTTCCATCAATGAAAACACCAAAAAGCACTTACAGTGTCTCTTGCCAACAATTTTAATATGATTTTTTTTATTGTCTATTTTTTTTTTAAGTTTTATTAAATATAGGTTTTTCACCGAAAAATGAAGCTCTCTATTCTACACGTTTGGAAAAAGAGAATATTATGAAAAAAAATTGAAAAATATGAGTGCACCGAATATTGGAGTTCTTGATCCAACAAAAAAAAAAAGAATTTCGATACATACAATAAAACTTACGTGTTTTACAGTCACACTATGTCTAAATTGTAATTGGTTTGACTTTGAAACTTGATTAAAGAAAAATATAGAAAAGCTATATAACCCAAGTGGAAGCATAAGATATCAGAAGTTACAAATCTAGATTGAAAGAGTGAATTTTACATCTTCAGAAAAATTATGTCTATAGTAGGCATAACTTTTTAAAATGTTGTTTTAAAAACTAGTTTCGAGGGGAGATGATGGAAAAAGAAGTGCAATCTAATTCCAGAAATTTTGAAAAAAAAAAAATTAGAATCTATACACAAAACTCTAGTTTGCATCATCTTCAAATTCCTCATGGTTTAGCCACTATAGGTGCCCAAAAGTGAAGATTTAGTTTTAAAAAATTATTTCAGTGTCCAGTTTGGCCAAAATTTGTAAACCACCATTGTGGGATCACCCCCTTCCATCAAAGAGGCTTCCATCTAATATGTTGATTAGTCATTTCTGGATCCTTTCTTGTACAAGCTAGCTTCAATTGGTCAATGACATTTCTCTTGGGAAATTTGTGGGGTCCTCTAGCTTCGTGATGAAGTCTTAGCAGAAAAGATTTAGTCACAGTAAATTCCAAGGGATGTAGCATCAATTGGATTTGTTTGTAAGAAACTTTATCAATTGACCAAAAAAAATGAGTATTCATGGCAAATGGTTTGCCAAAATGCATGGGGTAGGGAAAAAACACGTGTTAGAAATAGTTGTTGGTGCAAAGAGATTAAGATGGGGTCGCCTGGCCAAGAAACTAACAGTTGGAGGTGTAGTTGAGCCTTTACGATGCAACTTTAGTGCTTATACTACTGAAAATAGGCTTGTTCTATTTGGTGGGAAATTCAGGTAGGTAAAATGTGTGATTAGGTTGTCATTTATACTCTCAGGGTGTTTGTTGTGAAACACAGGGGATCACTGTGATACACTCTGTCCATTAATAAGCTCATCTCAAAATATTGTGATAGCTGGTGAGAAGAGACTGTAATCATACTAGATAGATTTAAATGGGAAAATCACCCATGGAAAAATATTAAGCATGTTAGTTTGAAGCAGGTTATGTGATTAGTTGTGGAGGAAGGCCGATATCGTCTTATATACCACTTCTATCTAAATCTCAAATGAATGCATTTAATCTTTGTATTATGAGCCGATGAATTACGAATGGAGTCGTGACTTTTGAAAGATAATCTGCTTCTGATGTCACTTCTAATACCTCCTTGGAAACTGCCATTGGATGTCACTATTAATCGATTGTTCGTATCAATTAACAATTGTTGGACAACACTGAGTTTGGAAACATAATGCTACCAATTGAAGTTGCAAGGGCCTTGTAAGCCCACGGGTAAAGATCATGAGAATAATGTCTACAGCCATCGAGAAAACATATTGAAGGATTCGAAGAAGTTAACGAAGACTCCCAGGCTGAATGCATTAAGATGAATTATCTAGGATTCAAATCCACGTCAGAATCCACGTGGTTTCTAACTCAAGTATTGTATTTCTACTGGTACGTGGCAGATTTGATGAAGAAGTTAGAGAATCAGGTATACCAAAGGAGATGAGTCTCCATTTTAATCGCAATAGAAAGAAATGGTTAGGAGAATATATTCGAAGAAATACATATGGCGGGAAAGCTTTAAATTAGAAATCCTTTATTCATAAAAATTGGTTATGGAAAAAGAAGCCTTTGTAAACAAATAATCATTTTTTCCCATTCATCAGAAAAGGAAAAGAATCAGCCGAATTTCTTCACAAAATTGGAAGTTGTATCCAATAACTGAAAATTGTACAGGAAAGATAAACGAAGGATTCTTGAAATTTCAAAAAGAAAGGAATGTAACTGATTTTGAGGGAGCAGTTATGTTAAATTGAAAGGGAAAAGTTTCTAAGAAAATCTACAAATATGTAATTATTACGCCGAGAGGCGTTCTACAGTCGCATAAGAGTTTAAGAACCTGTGTACATAGAAAAGAAAGCTTTACCGTTACGAACCAATGGCAGTTACAAAACCCAGTCAAAGGATATTGTAGCGGAGATTGTATTGGAGAAGGTGGAAGTCGAAGAGGCAGGCGTTTCAAATCATGGCCACGCTTTAACCGCCTTTAATCTTCTCCTCTATAAATTCTCTCCGCCTGTTTTTATTTTCATTTTCGTCTTCACTTTTCCCGACCTAGCTCAACAACTTTTGCTGATTCTTCTTTGCCATAAATAATGATCGCATACAACAAGAAATAAGCAAGCTCAAATCTGTTGTTCAGGAGGATTGGTCAGAAGTCCAAAACAATTTTGAAAGGTAATTTACTGTGATTATTATCTGTGATCATTTTTTCTTGAATGCATCTTTTAACTATTTTTTCTAACATGGAAGTGTTTGAAATAAGTTTAATTGTGGCATCGTATTTTTTTGCTGGTTGATTTGATGTTTACATTCATACATTTATCTTCAATTCCATAGGTTTTGGAATTGCTCGGACTTGGCATTCCACTTAGCTTGATGTTAGGTTTCAATTTAGCATAGTTGCTTCAACACTTTTTTCTAGTTTCTTTGGTGTTTAGATTCATACATTAAGCTTCTAATTTCATAGGCTTTGGATCTTGTACTTGGCTTTCTACTGAGTTTGATGTAAGGTTTCAATTAACTCGAGTTATGCACCTGACCAGAGATATTTGTCTCGTTAATTGTTACATTTTGAGGAGGGAGTGGCAGATGAAGAGTTGCAAGCCTTACGCATTGAATTAAGGAAGCAGTGAATAAAGAAAAAAAGGAAGAAATAAGAGCACAGTAAGATTGTTGTTCTTTTTTCAAACTGCCAGATGTCTAAGGTGTAGAGTACAAAACTATGTTTCTCTTTCAATGTCTTTTCTTAAGTCCTCAAGCATTGAACTTATTTCTTCAAGGAGAAAAATATTACAGCAAAACCAGTGAATGAAGCGATGCATCCATGCCTTTATTTCCAGTTAAAAAAGAAATGTTGTTTCATTCTATAACAATTTTCTTTTCTATTCAGAATAGAAAGTTTGCTAAACCTGTAACCAATTCTTATGAGATGCTTCCGGCAGTTAATGGTTCATGCATTTAAATTTATTTTTTTTTTTTTGAAAAAGGCATAAGATAATATTAAAGATGACAGTGACTATATCTTCCTGTCGTCTCAAGTAGTTAATGATTTATTTATTGTGTGTGTTTATGGCCGATAGGTGTCACCATTGAATAACAAATATTTATCAATAAAAGTTGTTTATGTTATGTTTATCGAAGAATGCAGTATTAATTGTTTGTTGGGTATTTGAAAGTAGATTACATATAATAATTGGATAAAGATTTACGGAAATATTCATTTGACCATTAAAAATTCATCCATATTCTATTTTATTAAAAAATATAATATATCTATTAAAAAAACTAAATTAAAGATTTCACTAAAGATTTTAAAATAAGTTTATAAATTTAGAAATGAAGTTTATGAAAGTAAGTTTATACATTTAGAAATGTTATAAAGGAACTTACTAAATTTTATAAAAGTGATGTCAATTTTGAAATGAATTTAGAAACTTTGTTTGGTTTTATTTTAAAGATGTATTATTGTAAATCAGCTTACATAAAATCTTTATTTATATGTTAAAATGTATTAATTGTTTGTTGGGTATTTGAAAGTAGATTACATATACTTAATTAGATAAACAATTAGTGAAATATTCATTTGAGCATTAAAAATTCATCCATATTCTATTTTATTAAAAAATATAATATATCTATTAAAAAACTAAATTAAAGATTTCACTAGAGATTTTATGATAAGTTTATAAATTTAGAAATGTAAGTTTATGAAAGTTTCTAAATTTAAGTTTATATATGCTAGTTGTAGACATTCGAAAGGATCTTTTGGCAATGAAATGGGAGCCTCGTCGAAGGATGGGGAATTACAGTGATTAATCTTTGTTATTCATTTGGGGGAGAGAAATTATTTTCTGAACTTAATCTTGTACAGGGAGATGGATTCTTGGAACTCTGTTTTATGTTTGGAATAAAGGAGACATTTCTAATCTTTGTGTTCAATCATCTTCTTTTAAATTGTTAATTTCCTTTGTGAATCTACAATTTTCATTCATAGTTTCTCTGTTACATCAGATTAAGATGTGTTCATTGTAGGATCTTTGAGTCTTGTTTTGTTCATGTATTTCCTGGGATCATTTTTTTTCCTTCTCATCATTTATAGGTTTTAGTGAATAACCTTTGTGTCATTTGCTTTGATCTTCTATTCCAAATCGCCCTCACATTTGTGTCATTTCTATGCATAGATGTTTGTTTTCCTTTACTGCTTTCTGAGCACACCTTAGTTTTACTTTTAGTTTTTCTAATTCCTTGAAGATGATAAGAGGGAAATTTACAGGAGAATCACTAATCCAATAGTGATCTCCTGAACTATTGGCAATTGATTTTTCTTCACATATTTGAGTCATTATTCAAAGAGAAAAATCTGTTTACCAACATAAGTAAAAGTATTTTGGTAAATAAATATAGAAATAAAAATACAGTAGTAAATAAATATAGCCATAATGTAATATTAAAATAAAATAAAATAAATAAATTATAAGTAGTAAAAACAATAATGATAAGAATCGCAAGTAAACAAGGAAGTGGCAATTAATTTCTATATTAATTGCAATAAATGTTTAAGGAATCTCATGTAACTATTTTTGCAAAAATAGATAATGCATTTTAATCGGGAACGTCATTACAATTTTCTATATTCCGCTCTTAATAGCATAATGGAGAAAAATAAATGGTTGCATGTAATTAGTAGTTAACGTGTTTAAGCACGAATGTCGCAGCAAATGCAAAAAAGGAGGAAACAACTGGCCTAGCGGTTGGGAGGGGCGAGGGTATGCATTGACACTCGGGTTCCTTAAAAAATATTCTTCTCTCTTTTTGCAGATCCACACCCCCAAAAGGCCGGGAGTCCTTACTCACCACGGCATTCCTCCAATATGGACACTATCACTAATCATGCATCGGTTAGTTCATAGAATTTGTGTAGCACGTCAATGGAAAAGACACTAGAATGCCTGGTGAAGATTGTAATGACCTTGAATACCTTACAGACTGTGCGAGAGTGAGGGTGTTACTTGAGCCAGCTATGAAGACAAGGCTTTTGGAAGCCTGTTTTTCCATTATTTTAGTCTTCATCTGTATTGATTAAGGGTAGAGGCTGTAGCAAAAATGTGGTTCCTTCTACTGTAGCTCTTAAAGAATGGAGTTGGAAATGTCAAATCCTCAGTAGAATTTTTTCGCCAGGTTAGTAGTCTAAATCCATTTAATTACATTCAAACTTTTATTTCAAACGTTTTATAAAATACATGTTCAAGCTCTTACCGGGATTTCAAGGATCACTAGGGTCATAGCATATCTATTGCATGATCTAATTTATTGTTGTGTACCATCGTAATAATTGAAGTTGGTTGTCCTGTTTTATCTGATTCCAATAGACGAGGTATCCCTTGTAATTAAACCCAAGTATTTTCTCTGAAAGCACTGATGATTTATGCCTTCAGCTAATCCCAAACTACAATATTCAGTGAGCTTTTGGATTGTCTTGCTGGGATTCGAACCTGAGGCTCTTCCATGAAAGCCTCAATGATTCATCACTTAAACTCAACTTATTATACAAGATTTCATCAGGCTTTTGATTTTCTCTTGAGAATTAAGTGTGGTGCTCTCCCATGGAGCCTTAACAATTTAAGGCTTATCCCTTTTGACAAGAAATAACCAGGCTTTGGACTGCGTCCATCCGATTTGTACCCAAGGCTCTGATATGAAAGCCTTGTTTACTTATAGCTTACCTCATCCTTTTTGATAGGAATTGATTGAATCTTTGCAGTCACAAAAGTTGTGAGTTTAGTTCCTATACTCTCAAATAATTATGTGCATAACAGGAATTTAAACTGTATGCTTTAATAGTGTGTCCTCAATGCTACTGTAGATTGAACCTCTTGTGAAACTCGATGGCTATATAATTCTTCCAGGCATTCGATGTATGTTGACTATCGCTATATTTTTAGAAAGTAAATCACTGGTTTTTCCTCAGAAACGTTAAATCATCTCATTTCAATCAATCTTACCTTCTTTTAAACATTCCACCCGCTTGTCTCATAATAAAATCTTCTCTGAGATAGACATATGTATATTTCAAAAACAAAGAGAATTTAATCTAACGTTCTAATCGAAATCCCATCAATCCACTGTTGGAGGAATAATTTCACATCTTAAGCAAGTACCAAATCTTACCGACCTGGTTAAATTCACAAGAGATGTCTCAAACAAATTGGACAGGTTATCTTCTTGGTTTTAGGTTCTAATGAATTAAGTAGAGACTGCCTATACCACAAGAAACTTCTGCAAGTTTACTCAAGCAATGAATGAGTGTGAGATAAATACACAGACCAAGGATTGGGAAATGCGCATTTTGATTCCTCTAAAATGGCCCAAAGGGAATGTCGAGTTCGAACTAAATGAACGAAGTGTCTTTACTACCTTGAAATGAAACTATTTTTTGCATTCGGCTATAACTTTATATGTGTATATTTATACAACATAGTTCGTTTAACTAATCTATCCTTTGGTTTCTGTTTGGGTAACAGATGCTTTCTATGGTTGTGTACCATATTGTTTTGGCTATGCTTCTTTGGTAATTGGGTTTAATTCCTTTCTTGTCCTTGTGCATTGCACTAATCAGGTTAGCAAATGATATTTAATCTGCATGACTTTATGAGTCTTTTTCAAATAGAAGGAATAGTAATTTTAATAGTCATACTTATAAAACATTATTAATTGTCCACTGAATACATTTATAATAATGGATGGAATCAGATTATCCATTATCATATGCAAAGAACTCATTTCATTTTAAGTTTATGAAAGGGTTTGGAAATCAATACATAATAAGATTATTAGTCAAAGTATGTAGATAGAGGAATATCTAGGATGCACATTTATTTAAAAGAAATATTTCAATTAATTATATGGAGTTGCATATAGACTTATTATTTTAGGAAAAGAAATAGATCATGAGATTTATATAAATAAATATGTATGTTTGGAAACTAAACTTATTTGTCTTTCGTTGTTGAGTTCGAAAATTCTATCATTATAGTAAAATTAGTATTCTATTGTAGGTAGGTCTAGAGGTTCTAATTTAGAATCAAGAAACAAATACTTTGTTTAATTATTTTAATCAAACATTCTTAGAGAAGAGAATGAAGAAATAGAATGCCAGCGATAAAATATTTAATATTGATTAGCTATATTTAGATATTGAAGGAGTTATTAGAGTATCTTTCTGGTTAATTAATGATAGATGATTTCTTTATATTTGTTTAATAGTTAAATTGTAAATTTACCATGCAATTAATTATTGAGTTCAAGTGTTACTGGGTAAATGGTTTCTTAAGTGATTTAGTGGATAAATAGTGAGTATCATGAGATATGAAATAATGTCTTTCATGGAATTCATGTTTGATTGAATATTTGTATGGAATATTGTGTTTGATTTTGATATCGGGGTGGATTAAGTAACATGAGTTGTGAAAATGTCTCCCATGGATGTATTATTTGTTGATTATTATTATTGATTATTTTGTTTGGTTGATATTGAGTTGATTTTGCTTATTGTTTTATAGAGGGAGTCTTTGTGCTAAGTGGTTTATGGTAGTATTCAAAAGGCTTAGGGAAATTAACTTAAGCTTTGGATTCATGTTTCTTTCATTTTGAAAATAGTTTCCTATGGTCATGAGATGTGTGCAAGAGGGTTTTCCTTAAACTATTTTTCCTTCTAGCACTTGTGTTTTGTAAGAAAGATGGTTCATGCTTCACCCTATATGTGGTTTCATGTGAAATGGTTAAGTGTTCAATATGGCTTTACCATGCCTTTTGTTCTGGGTCTTCTATTGCAAAGTAGGGGGAGCAGCTCTCAAGTGGGGGTCAGGGCCCACAAGTGGCTGCTAGGACAACCCATTGAGAGCTGGATTAAACAAGTGATAACATTTAATTAATTAATCTTGGGATGGATTCTACACACAATAATAAGATAATTGTTGTTGCCCCACTCATAGCCTAGAGTGCTAGTATAGGCTCATGATGAGTTAGGAAGGCCATTAGAGGTGTCAGGGCCAAGGTGGTTATGAAGAGATCCTTGTCCCCATGAAAGGATGATGTAGGTCTGCATGGGTATCACTTGGGGGCCGAGGTCTGGAGGTAGTAGAGGGGACAAACTACCAGGATAACCCATGACGATACCATGTGATGACACTCTTCCCTACTATTGTCTAGCATTCCCTAGTTTTGTAGCCCCCTTCTATTGTATTTGTGCCTCTGGAAGTGAATTCAATGTTGTAAGCAGTGTCTTTGTTGTATATTGTATGTTGCAGTCTTGTTAGCCCTTTTGTGTTGTGTTATTGGCTTCTTGAATTTTTTGTGTAGTGGGACCTTATTGTTATCCTAGCATGAGGGGTGGACCTTAGGGTTCCACATGGTTGAGTGGATTGTGCTTTTTACTCCATTGGGTTTTTTAGCTATTGTTCATGTGCATGGAGGTTGTTCTTTGAATTGTGGATTCCAGACCTTGTACCAATTCGAGGGGATAGTTACTATGCATATGTATTGGACTTGTATATCAATTGAACTGTGTATGGCAATGTTGATGTATACTTCCTATTTGTATTTGGGGAAACCTTATTGTAAGTAGTGTATTGATGTAACCATTAAGATGTACACCCTCACGTAATAAAAGTATATATTTATTAGTTATTTATTGAAGATATTTATGGTTGTTTACCTAATGTCATGTTCATGTTTATAGTTGTGTTAGTAATGTAGTCATGGAACCTTAGAGGACTTTGGTTTAGATTATATGTTATGTTGTATCATGCAATTTGTTGTTATTTCTATTAAAAAAAAATGTTTCATTATTGTTGCATATTTGAGTTGTCCTCTGGGGTTCTATGGTGGGGCATTACAATTAGAGCCTAGGTTCATGCACTGGGTACTCTAGATACATATGAGCCCATTATACGGGATAGTAGTGTAACTTTAATAGTTAACCTTGAAGCTTTCATTTTGAGTCTTCTTGGTTGTGCATTCCCTAGACCTCACCTTATGTTTGTTCATGCTTGTACTCTTTCTCTCTTCTCTCTAGAAATTATAGCTATGTGCATTAGGTGTATTCACACTTTGTGCCTACCTTTTTTATACGAGCAATTGTTAAATGATGCTATGTGATATTTGTTTCTCTTGTAGTTGTTTTGGAAACCTACTAAATGCTAAGGATGGTGTTGAGAGTATGATTGATCATTGTGTATGTAATCCCTTAAATGATGTTACCATGAATGCCCATGCAAGTTGCTTTATTACAAAGAAGTATGTTCACCTTCCTTGTATATATATATTAGGATAACGTGTTTGTGTTTATAGAAGAGGGAGATTCACTACTCATGAGTTCTCTTCATTCAGAGAGCCTCATGGGGTGAACTACCCTAATCTACCTCAGGAATCAACAACGAGAGTTACAAAATTTGAAAGAGCGGGTCATAGAGATTTTTTGGACAAACTAACAAACTCTCGACCAAAATATGACAACATAGAAAACAAACGATAGCATGGTGCACTGGCATCCCATAGGCATGTTGGCATCTCATAAAGACCAAAGAATGAGAATATCTTAGAAAATAGCAAAGTGAATGATTCAATCTGATTGATAAGAACTTATAGAATATAGGGAAATAATAGAAAGTGATAGAACTAAAATAAAGAAGTTGAGATGACAAAGATAAAGAGAAGAAATGAAATACTTACAACCATGCAAGTGATGAATCTTCCAACTCGTGAGTGTCTTCAATACCTACACACAAGAGGGATAGAGAAATTGTTGGGGTTGTATAGGGGCCTACCTCAGTTAGACCCCATTTTGGTGTTCCCACCTCCACGAACAACCAGATAGATGGAGAGAAAAGTATAAATGAAGTAAAGAGCACTAAAGCACTACAAAATAGTGTTATGGTACTCAAAAAAGTAATAGACGAGAGGAGTGAAAGCTGACCACCTCCACCAAGAGTGATCAAGGTTGATGGGGGAGAAAATGAGAGGAACTCAAGCCTTTGTTGCAATGATGTTTTGTTCTACACTTGCTCTACTGAAGTGGTGGAGTGTTGATGTTACTACTGTGAAGTGTAAAGTGTTTGGAGATTGAAGAGATGGTGAAGAAGTTGCTTAGAGCTTGTGAGGAGATTGTGGGAGAGATTGTGAAGAGCTAAGAGAAGGCTCAGAGAGAGCTAGAAGATCCCTAAATGGATCACAAAGGGGTGAATTTGAAGAGAGAGATGAAGGAAACACCCATATTTGAGTCAGTCAGCCAAGAAGGTGTTACAAATCGACCCCTAATGGGAAGTGTAACACCTTTACAAGCTCCAGATGTGGGAATCTATCAGGGATGTAAGCACACCACGTGGATGTTTGTGTGCTGTGTGGGCATCCCCAACAAATACGCCTCCACCAATGCTCAAAACAGGTGCCAAGTGGGATGCAAGCAATGAGCTTAGGTGGAATTAAGCCTCTGAACTTGGTTTTCTAAGGTGGGTAAAGGAAAAAAGGGGATTTGCACATGGGGTGAAAATTCACTCTTATACAATGTCCACATAATAATTTGACTTAGACTAGATCATAAGGTAGATGTAAACAATTTTTTCAATGAGCATATATTAGCTGAATGATGTATTTCTCTCTCCCCTCTTTCTTTTCCAAGTTTGACATGAAATATAAAAGATGCAGATTTATGAAGTACTTGTTGAGAAGTTGTTGAAGATGATTTAGCATTGTTTTCATTGATGTCAAAACCTTGGATCTGAAAGGTTGTGCTCTTGATGAAGTACAAACTTGATCTATCCCATCGTCTACTATGATGTTATGTAGTATGGATGTTATCTTTGATTTGGATATGGCATTACTTCTTTTAGGATACTCGTGGAAGTAAGTTAATGTAGAATAATGAAGACTAATCTTTTTAATGTTTGATGCTAAGCTCAAATATTGCTCTGGGTAACCTTTGCTATCTAGACATTCATATAACATGTTACAAGTTTTGGTATTTCAAATTGTGTTTCTCCAGTTGATACTAAAATTGATGATAATCAAGATTTCCTATTGGCTCTAGAATACATTTCATGTGATCCAAAAATTTCTATCTTCTGATAATTATGCTATGTAATGAGCCTATCTTATGTATGACCTATTCATGGGTCCCTTGGTAATGTGGTAAGAAGTTCTTTTTGTGTGACCTATCTTTTGGGTCTGGTGCTAACATGAAGGGTCTTATTAAATATTTCAAGGTTGTTCTTCATGTCAACATGCTTTGTGGTGATCTAAATTCAAATGGTGTTTGCCCAACATAGAATACTATGAAGATATTTTATGTGGTGGACTTATTTTGTTCTATAGGTGTACACATATATATAGAACATCTTTTTGAGATATGATGCATGGAAGAAGTATGATGTGTGTGAGCAGATAAAACAGTGCAAGTGTGCAAACAAACAAAAGAGTGTGAAGGAAGGAGGAATCTGTTATGGTAGAAGGTTGTGCGAAGGTTGTGGAAGGAAGGTGTCCAAAATATTCTTGATTGGATTTGCTGCAGACAAAAAATGTGCTCTTAACTGAAACTGAACTCATGGATATGTAGATGCAACTTCATCAGTTCACTTTTGTCAGTGACACCATTTTGTAATATGTTGTTTTGTATTTGGGTAGTGAGACCTTGTAAAAATCACCTTAATTGGTGTCACCTTAACTAGTGTTTTATAATTAAGAATTAGCATTCTCTATGGTTTTTCCCTTCTTGGGTTTCCACGTAAATTTTGGTGTTCAATGTGCTTGGTGTTGTTGTGTGCATTGATGTTCATATTTGTTTGATCAATTTTTTATTGATATAAGTCTAATTTGGATTAATTAAAGATTTTTTATTTTTTTTTAAGATAACTTATTCACCCCCCCACTCAGTTATCTAGATTGTTCAACAGTACAGTACTAATTAGTTCTATGGAATTTTTCATGTATGTGATACATTATGCGAAAGGATTGTTTGTATTATTTCACCTCTCAGTAAGGAATTAGGAACTATCTGTTGTATTTATAATATTAGGAAATCTTGTGAAATATTATAATTTTCACATTTAAGAGCATGTAGTACAAAGATGCATTGTAAATAGTGGTGTTATGTATAGAAAACTTGATCATTCTTGTGTGATCTTACTTAATTGGTGTATATATGCATTGATTAACTGACAACTCTCCCTCTCTCTTCTCTCTTTATCTAAAAATTAGATTCATAAGGACACTAGTTAGGAATGCATTAGACATCAATAGAGGCATTGAATGCTTAGTAAGGAATAAAATATGAACTGCATAAAAAGAAAATGCTTGTTTAGAATGGAAATTTTGTATCTAAAAGTTTATGCATCACATTTAGGACTCTGTTTTTGAAAGTAGGTAGAACATCTTTGCATGGATAGAATAGGAAGTTCTTAAGAAATATTAGATTAATAGACCATGTTATAGCATAGGTTTTGAATAAGGAAAAGATGGTGTATTGCTTGTAGAGTGTGCATAGGAAGCTTGAAATCATTCATTCATGTCCCTATTCGATTTGGAATTATGTATTTCCTTGGATGTTGGAAAATTTATGAAATTTTAAATGTTTAAATTAGAATGTTGATAGGAAATAAGTTCATTTGATATATGTTTGAAAATTAGTGTGAAGATACATGTAAAGGAATTATACAAATAGGGTTATAGTATTTAATCCACAAGAGGATAAGTGAGTGGATTTGTTTAAGATGTGTTAGGAAATTATCATAGGTAATAGGAGTGATTATAGTTTGGTATTGCTATTAAGTCTTGTTTGTTAATCAAGTAATGAGGTTGACTAATGAAAATAATGATGTGACTAAAAAGTTTTCTTACTAACGTGCATGTCTTTTACTTGAGTTTGGGTGACTAAATTGTTTTGTGGCATTATGAAGAGAATTCTATTTGTCTACATCCTATGCACTATGCATTGTGACTGATATGGTGTAGTAGTGAATCATGAATAGAGAATCTAAAATTAGTTTTCATTATATTTATGATCTTGTGAATGTAATTAATTTGTGAATGAGATATCATAATGAGCTTTGGATAAGTGTTGAGTGTATACCTTGTGTGGATGTTAAATAATGTATCTCTCTCTCTCTCTCTCCCTCTCTCTCTCTCTCTCTTATATATGTTATTTACATAAAGGATGACTACATGAATGCTTGTGTGTAAGGAAAATATTGTATTGCATTAAAAGATAGTAAATGAATGAAAGAGGTAGGAAACCATGATTGTTTGATTGTTGGCCAAATTTTCTTAAGAGAGATGTATTTATAACCCAATGGCCTCATGTGTGTGGTGTGCAATCTCTAGCGTGCTTAGGAAAATGTAGTCTTAGGTGTCATGTAGCGGTTACTCCCTTTGGTGTAGCTAACATTAGTCACCTTGTTTCATGGTTATGTTTGGTGTGGCCTTTTTCCAAGATATGTTTAGATTAGTGTTTTGTATTGTTGAGGGCTAGCATGATTTCTTTTGATTTTCTTATGCTAGGAATGGCCACTAAGCTCTTTTCTTTTCATTTATTTTGGTGACACTTATCATGTTTTAGCCTTTATGGTTGTTGAATTGTCAACCTTTTTCATGATTTTAGCCTTTATGGTTGTTGAATTGTCAACCTTTTTCATGATTTAATGTTGAAATTGATAATTTCTCCTTTTGGGTATTCTTTTTCAATCTCTTATGGTTGGCATTCCAAATTTTTGGTATTATTGGCCATAGTTTTAGTTGCTAAGTGTTTATTTTACCAGGTTCAATTTGAAATTTTGATAGTGTATTAGGGGAGAATACCACAAAGATTGGAGCCAGTCATGTTGGGTAACTAGATGGTATAATGTAGATTTGAATAACTGAAATGTGTTTTCATGATGAGATGCATTTGTAATCTTTTGATCATATAGGATGCTAGTGAAAAGTGTGTTTGGAATAAAGAAGTTCTCATAATATGTGTTAGATGATAATGAACTATAGTTTCTTTCGACAAAAGATCATGTAAATTTTGTAGAGCTAATTAATATGATTTCCAGTGTGGAGTTTATTTGAATATAATGTGCATTAGCAGTTATAAGCATGTGCTGATATTATTTCCCTTTCTCCCTGATTGAGACTTTACTACACTTTAAGTTTAGTGTGTTATATGAGAATGTTGAATGGAAATCTTATCCTACAAGGGTGTCTGTTGAAGTGGTAGATTTTGGTAGGTGTTTGAGTGAATTGGTATGTTCAATGTAATTACTGAAAAGAGATGTATCTTGTTGCATCATTTACAAAATGCATTCATTGTGAAAAATGTGTGACGTAAAGGAAATATTTGATGATGCTATTTTACTTTAGGGATTAGGAAAAATGAAGAAAATGAGTAAGTTAGGACTTCTTTTTACCTGTTGATGAACTCTAATCATAGGTAAGATAGTTATGTTCCTTGTATTTACATTAAAGGAAAGGTAAACATGTTATTATCTAATAAATTTTAGGACTAATGTGTGTATTTTATATTCTAACCTTGTGACTTCCAGGAGTAAGTCGAATCTTAGGGGGGAGGATGTAGTGCCCCTCCATGATACATGTTTATGGAAGATGCTTGTGGATTCATTATATGTCTTAGGTACTTCTTACTTGTGATTAGTACATTCTATAATAACACTTGTTCAGTGTGTTACTATGTTAGGTGACGTGATACTCAAGACTTGTTAAGATGTTAGGGTTATATAGGTTATCTTCATTGTTTATGTTTACTATGAGACTAAGAGCTATTTCTTTATGATTATATCTTGATGATGTATTAGGATGTTAGCATACTAACCTTGTGATGATTTATATGTGTGATTTTGGTAATTGCATAAAAGTGGGGGTCATTTGTGTTAAATTGTTAAGGTTGGTTTCTAGGCGCCTAGGAGGGGGTATTTTTGTATGTATGGGTTTTATGGTTGTTTCACTTGGAACTGGTTGGTAATTTTTTGAGTTGTGTGCAAGAGGGTCAATGCCTTGCACTGTGTATAGATTCTTTTGATTGTGATATGTGTGCTAGATGGTCAATGCCTTGCCCTATTTTTGGATTCATGTGAATTTTGTTAAGTTTACAAGATGGTAAATTCCTTGCTGATGTGTCTAGCATAACCCATGGGAGGGTTTCTTAATCAAGTGATAACATTAATAATGAATTAGGGGGATGGGTAGAATACACATTAATCAATATAATGTATGCCTCGCTCATGGCTCAAGTGTCCATTTAGGCTTGAGATGAGATGAGAAGGCCTAGAATGGAAAGATCAATGACCTTGTCCTCATGAAAGGTACATTGATTCTACATGAGTTTGAATGGGGTATGGGGATCATTAGAGGCTGACAGGATAACTCAAGATGGGGGGCAGGAGCTTAGGAAGATTAGCTAGGATAACCCATATCAAGCTATGTGATGACACTCTTCCCTATTGTAGTCTAGAACTCCCTAGTTGTACTTTCCCTTTTATTGTGTGTGTGCCTCTAGAAGTGAAGTTAGTGTTGTAAGTGTTGTTGTGCTGCGAGTAAAGTTGTGTTGGAGCCCATGTATAACGCCTGATTGTGTTAGCCTATTTCTTTTCCGACTGTCTATTTGTATTGGGATGTAGTGTTATCTCCTAGCATGGGGGGTGGACCTCAGGGTTCCACATGGTGGGGAGGTTGGTGATTTTTCCTCCATTTGGCATCCTTGTTGCATCTTCGTGTGTGTGGAGATTGTTCTAAATGTTGTGGATGCCAGATCCTATTCCAGATCAAGGAGACTAACCTTTATGTTTAAGTATTGGATTGTATATTAGTTGTACCTCTTATTGTAATTAGATGTATTCTTCCCACATGTACTTTGGGAAACATTGTTGTAAATGTTGTAATGTTGTAACAGATATTGGTGAACTCTCTTATAATGGATATTGTTAAGTGGTGTGTTTTGCATATGTTAGCTATTCATAAATGATCTTTAGTGATGTTTATCTGACGACATGTTATGGAAATACATAATGTAGAATTATGTAATGTGGTGATATAAAATGAGCTTTGTTTGTTAGATTAATCATGTTATCATAGTAGATAATGAAATGATTCTAGTTATCTTGATTGATAGTTATGTGAATAATGTAGTCATGGAACCTTAGAGGACCTGGGATTAGATTGCATGTTATGTTATGTTATGCATTCCACTATTATTTCTTTTTTTTTTTAATGTTCCATTAATGTGGTATTAATAGTGTTGTCTCTAGGGTTCCTTGGTGGGGTGTTACAAGAGGAGAACAAAATTAGCCTTTGTTTTAATTATTCTTTTGCTTTCTTCTTAATTTGTTCCATTTTTTTGTCTATTTTCTATTTATCTTTTATCTTGATTTTTTTTTTTGGATCATAGGAATCGGTCAGGTATCCATCCCCTTATAAACTACAATTCATCTAGTAAACTTTTTTCACGTGATCGGCGGTGCTAGCACGACATGCCCTTTGGTACCACAAGTTTGGGGGGAGACTAGACCTCCTCACCTCTTTCCTACAATAGGATGCTTTAGCCAATCAATCTAGCCCCCCCGCCCCTATCTTTTATCTTGTTTTCTATTTCTCTTGATTTTTATACTTTTCTAGTTTCCTCTTTTTGATTTATTTGTTTAAAATTGATTTTCAAATTATTTTATGTTTTATTTGAAGTAATTTTTTGTCTCCTTCATTTTATTAGCATTATTTAGTTCTAATTTTGTTATTATTAATATCATATAGCACTACATAATATTATTATTTCATTAATATTATATAATAATATAAAATATTGATATCTCTCATTATTATCATTTAGTATCTTTATTATAAATTAATAACATAGCACTAATTAATTAATTAATACTATATTATTCAATTAATTTTTTATTTTTATTTTTTAGTTTTCTTTTTAGATCTTAATATCTTGTTGTGGTTATCTTGTTTTTATTACTATCCTTATTTTTTCTTTTTTTCTATTTTTACTTTAATTCATTTAGATTGTTTCTTTTCTATTTATTTTTTTTCTTGTATTCTATTTTCTCTTGATCCTTATTCATTTCTTGTTTCCTCTTTTTTGATTTCATTTGTTTAATTTGATTTTCAAATTATTTTATATTTTATTTGAATTATTTTTTTATCTCCTTCCTTTTATTAATATTATGTTCTATTTGTTTTTATTATTAAAATTATATATCACTACATAATATTGATGTTTCATTGATATTATAATATAGTACTATAAAATATTAATATCTCTCATTATTTTAATTTGGTGCTTTTACTATTAATTAATAATATAGTACTAATTATTAATTAGTATTATATTATTCAATTAAATTTCTATTTTATATTTGATCCTATTTGTTTAGTATTTTATTTTCCATTTAGTATTTCATTTCTAATTGTTTGCCTCTTTATTTTTCTAGTTTACTTTTTAGATCTTAATATCTTGTACATTTTCTTGTTTTGGTTTTCTTCTTTTTATTAATTCTTTATTATTTCTTTATTTACCATTTTTTCTATATTTCCTTTTATTATTAATATAATTTAGTTCAATTTATTAGTATTACTAATATTTCATTTGAATTAATTTTTTATATTTTCTTTGTTCTCCTCTCGACTTTTATCCCTTTTTGTTTCATTTGGTTTTTCTTTTTATTCGCATTTTTTCATAGTTTTTTGATTCTTGTGCCACCCCTTTATCTCCTCCCTCTTTCCAACCCCCTTTTTATGCCTTGTTGAATCTACAACTACTCATTTTTAATTCCTTATGTTTATCTTCTTCATCCTAATGATGGATCATGGAGTGAGATCCGACACGTTGATGCAAAAATACTACACAATTGAATCCAAAAATCTGTTAGAATTATTAATATGGATTGTCAAAACTTGTTATCATTGATTAGGATACTCCCACATGGGTTTTCCTATATGCCACTTTGTGTGTTGGCCCCCATTGAGAACCACTCCCCCTTCTACAACGAGAAAATTCAACTCAACCAACAAGGTATAGCCAATATACTCAAATGATGTAACCACAAGAATCTAAACAGAGGCGAGGCATATACCATCGCACACACTAAAATAATCCAAGAAACTAGTGAACAAAGCATGGATAAATCCCTTCAATACATACTCCAAACATCATACCAATCCATACAAGGTTCAACGCCGACATTAAGCCGGTCTCACAATTTACAAACCTTTGGAAGACTTAAAAAAACACATTAACACAAGGGCTTAACCACTAAACAAAATCCATAATTTCATTTGTCAATCAACATTCATTCACTTATTTCACATAAACAATTCAAATCAATAATAGCAAATAAATTCTAGAATGGGTTACAAGGAATCTCAAATCATATTATACAACTATTCACTTAAATTAGTACTTCATTTCTATATATACTAATTTTCACTTATTTGACTATAATTATGTCAATCTTGACTAGAATGAGTTATTTTCTATATTCACTTATGTTCCAGCCATGATCTCACAACATTAGGACAACGATATTATCTTGATGCAATTAAATACACATTCACATATATACATATACTTATATATAAACATACATATATATACAAAGTATATTATATATATAGTTGTGTGTTATAAGCAAAACTCTATTTCAGTTGTAAGGTATAGATTTAATCGTAGAGCTGCCTTTACATGTATATGTATTTATTTGTATATATATATATATATTGCAATCTGTGTTAAGTGTTTGAATTCCTCATTTGAAATATGCATTAGACAAAATCGAATACCTTAAATAAAACTTGAATCTCATAAATATACATTCAACAAAATCGATTACATAGAAAAAAATTTGAATATCTTTAAAACATTGCATGGAACTCCACTGCATATCACTTATATTTTCAGCAAACATATCAATTACTCCTTTTTACTTCCACTAAACTATTCATAATAGCACACATCCATCATGGTATTGGGTCGGTTTATAATACATTCTCAGACTCAAGTTATACATGACTCAAGTTCAGCAAATGAAGAAAGTACGCATGCCAAATAATACGCCTACCAATCATTTTAACTGGAGATATTCCTAAGCTAAGCCAACACACTTAAATCTAAATTTATCGGAACCAAAATATAGGCCGACGCTTTCTAACCTGAAGTTTACTCAGACCTACAGTGGAAAAATCACAATTATGTGACTGTCATTTGCATCTTAAAAGGCATTATATCTCTATTGGCCAAAATCTTTTGTTTTCTTCACCACTAGCTTCGATTTGGCTCATCATTCAGTGAATGGGATAAGTATGAAGTCTGTTGGCACATAAACTTCAGCCAATAACACATGTTGCAAGTTATATAAACTGGAGTTTGCACTTACTCTAAACACATCCTAACTGGTCTTTCTAAGACTTAATTTCTAAGTTTTGCTAACGTAATCTACAAAAATTATCCTCAATCAAGAAATACATGAGCAATCACAATGACTGAGACCACATCCTACTATTTGACACCTTCAAAAAGGTGACATAAATGGGTAAAGGTTCAAATGTTAAAGGATTGAATGGAGCACACCTTCAGCAAAAGAAGACACACATTGTATGGAGACCAATATCAACAGCAAGAGCACCATACAAATTCATAGCTTCCAAAATATGTAATTTACAAAATAATCTATAAATAACAGGGCGATGGATTCTATTAAGACCTAAATGGTTACAAGGCGACTGAAGCTTACAAAAGTGGACACCAATGAAGACTTGCAACCAATAATAGATGAACAAAAAGAATCGACCAGTTAAATATGCCTAGGATTAACTACTATGGCAGAGATTCAAAGCTCCATTCCATATAGTTGCCATCAAGAGTGTTATCGGCCACCAAGATGGAGGGAATTCTTATATAAGGATAAATTTTAATGATTAAAGTATCGGCCCTTAAGCCCACACCATGCCAGCATTCAAACTTTATAACAGTATTTAAGTTATGGAGATTTTCCTTTAGTTCTAAGATTTCAAAACACATCATCCCTGCCATACAAATGATTAAATCCCCACCGATGATCTGAAATAATGAAAAAGTCTGAGGGGACAACCAAAATGAGAGAAAAGACATGCTCATATTGAAGTTTGAAAACTAAACTCCAACGCGAGCTCTTCATGTTAGCACATGGTCAATATTTTATTTCTAAGTGTTGCAACTATGATAGATTGTCAAAAGAACCAAGAAGGTTATTTAAACCTACAAATTTCCTATTAAGTTCAAGTGTGTGGCTGCGATAGATTGACAATGGAATCAATAAAGTTATTTAGTCCTTTAGAATTCCTTTTATATTTCAGTGCAGCAGCTGCATTAGATTGACAAAGGAACCAGAGGGATTATTTAACCTCTACAACACTCTATTTTCAAGTACTCCAGATATTATAGGTTGCAAATAGAATCGACCTAATTACTTGTCCATCGAATGGTAAGAAGACAAAGGAATCTAAGACATAATACCAATGGCTTTTTGGCTATAAAGTGAAGTGAATATAGAACAAATGCAAGAATAGGTGTATAGAGAGAGGCATCTGTAAAGTAGAAGGCTGAATAGTGTATGTGCAGGATCATGATGGGCCAAAAACTAGCAATATGATGGGTATGTGGCTGATGACTTTTTTTTACCCAAAATTGATGAAATGAAAAGGGTTTTAAAAGGAGATTCTCAACTTTCCACCAATATAAACTATGTTTTACTTTGAATTTAATAAATTATTATTATTTATTTTCTATTTGAATTACGACTAAAGTCTTGATTGATAGGTTGATTGAAAAACATCTATAACTTTCAAACGGTATCACATTTTTTAATCTAAAACATGCATCACATTCTATGCTACCTATACTATAGGATTAAAAAAAAATTGAATTTCATGAAGTTTTGATGAAATTAAGGTGGTCAGACATACGAGTTTTTTATATTTTTGAAAAGTTGTAATAAAAAAATCATAATTAATTATTTACTTGGAAAAAAATTACAAAAAATATGCATCACATCAGGACATGAGTCATCTACTTATACCTAAAATATTATAAAAAATTATTATCATTTTACTGTGGTTAGGGTGGTCAGATAGATACCTAGTTCTTATTTTTTTCCTGAAATTTAAGTACTACTGCATTGAAATTTCAAATTTTTACCAAATAGATTTTTTTTTAAATAAAATTAGTAGTTTAGAAACTACGTTTAATTTTCTACAGATTCTATTCTTATATATTTTTAAAATAATATAGATAACTTATTCAAATTTTTATGTCAAGAACTCGCTTAACTCTAATTTTTATGAATTTTTCGCCACTTAAGGGCCTATTTTTTCCATGATGATCCTGCACATACCCAATACATCTGAATAAGCAAGAAAATTCAAATAAAATTCAAGGAAAAGAAAAAATGAAAATTCGTACCAACAGAGCCATCTTAGAATTACTAAAAGATTGTATGATCCCATTCTAGCCGTGATTGAGTGAAGAATACTAGATAAAGACAAGAAATAACATGGTGCCATCTATAACGAGTTACACATTGAACATAGTACATCTGATTCATATAGAATTCGATGCTAGCTCTACTATGACAGTCGATTCCCATATGTTTTTAGTACTGATTTTATTATAATATAAAAGGTCCAGCAATTTGGGGAAAATATTAATATGCCTATCTCGTACATAGTACATTAAGATAGTTATTCAATATTTTAGTTGAATGAAGGCATATGAATTGAAAATCAACATGAATGGATAAATAAAAGAGATTCCTTGACAGAGCACTTCTAGATTCAAGACTTAATAACAGAAAACAATAGGGTATTTCTAGTTTAACATTTATCTCCTAGATGGCTTATAAACTAAAAAGATAAGGGTGGAACCTAGATTAAATCATTTAGTTGATTGAAGATTGATACAAAGCTCAAATCTAGACTCCTACTGCAACTCAGCAACTCCATCATTCCAAACTTCCAAGAAGAATTTTCAAGAACCTACCAGATTATTCACGACATAGCAGAACAAGAAACTCTCCAAAAAACCCATTCCCAAAAATTAGTTTCCTTTTTCCAAGAATAATCCCAATGCCCCTTTGTTAGTTAAATTCCACTACCTTATTCATTTATACCTTCCTGTAACTGCATTCAACTCCCAATTTAATTAATTTATTTTTCTTTATGCACAACTCACTCCACTTATTAATTTATTTATTTTAATCTCCACTCCCCTCAATGTCCACCATTATATTATTATTTAATTTAGTTTTCACCATTCCATAGAGTTTGCACTCAAACTTAATCCTCTATTAAATATTTAAATAATTAACTTAATCCATTGGTCTTAAATTTCCAACACCATAAAATAATTAACATATTTATTAAATATTTCATTATTAAACTATAATTTTTAATTTATTTAAATTAAACAAAACATCAATAGTATTTTATTTATTAAAATTATAAAATATATTAAAATATTTAATTAAAATTATCAAATACCTTAATCCGCAATATCCAAGGTTCATTTAATATAAAATCCTTCCTAGCATCAATCAGCAATTAACTAAATAGACAAACCAAGCCTCACACAATAACATGGTCAGGACAAAGCGCAGAGGGGCATTACAGATTAAATCCATATTTATCATTGAGTTCGATGAAAAAATGGGATTGAAGAACTTACAACAATTAATCATCTCAAAATATAAGGTGTAATTTTATTTATTCATTAGTTCACCCATCTATGTATGATACATATTTTTTCAACATTTATTTAAATGAGTTTTTTAATGTATATTAGATTGTATATAAGTATGGTTTTTATTTTATACAACAGGGGTGTCCCCGTGATCCAGCCCAGTGGCCCAACAACCCATATCCTGGGTACCTTGGGTGAGCTAGGGTGAGACTAGTGCCCTATGGGTGAGATCTGCCACCCGCAAGAAGTCCCACCTCTTAAACCTAGGAGCAAGGTCAAACTCGAGACTGTATATAAGTATGATTTACATATATAGTTATTAGGAAAGCTTATAGTTTCAAATGTATAGACAAATCTATTTTCACATCTTTGTGAAAAAAAATGTTTCATAATTGCAGGTTTCCATGAATTGGAAGAGAAAAATATGCAATAGTCTAATTATGATCAATCTAATATATGTCTAAAAAAATTATTTGACATGTGTTTTCTAAACTATAGATGAAAAAAATCCCAATGTACTCTACATAAGGGTGGGTGCAAAAAGATGGGGAGCCAAAAAGTGGCCAACCATCTTTCAATTTTCAAAAAATTCATAATGTGAGTGCATTATAACATTCTCATGCTATAATGTGCTCACATTATAATGCGCTCACATTATAATGCACCCGTGTTATAAGGTGTCCACATTATAAGGAACCCATGTTATAATGCATTTTTATTATAACACACCCACATTATAACTTGCATGTGTTATAAGGTGCTCGCATTATAATGCACTCATGTTATAAGGTGCCCACATTATACTGTGAGTGTGTTATAGTGATTATAAAGAAAGAAAATAAACTTTCTTTCATTTTCATTTCTGCATTTTCCTATTTAGTTTCGGTTTGCAAACCCTCAAGAGTGCACTCAAATTTTAGGAGACCTCATTATTTTTTGTTTCTTCACTAAATCTTTTTTGAATCTTCACTAAAATGTTGTCATGACATTGATGAGGGAAAAGGAGTAATTTTTAATTGTATTTCTATGTGAAATTGTTACTAAATAGGTAGATTTAATATATTTTTTGATGTAAATTTATTTAATTTATAGGAAATAATAATTCACATCCTTCTCCTCAAAATCCTCCTTCACCTCAACCCTAAATACCTACTGAAGAACAACCCCAACAAACACCTACAACAATTCATCAATATGCTCTGAGAACTCAAAAATATTTAATGGGGCAAATTGAAAAAAATAATTTAAACAAATTGAGAATATAATTGCAAGGTTGAAAGATATTGCAAGCTCAACCTTGCATAGAGCCATTCTTTCTCAATCACTTGAATCGATGTTATCAAATATAGAATCAATTATAAAGAAAATAACTAGTTGGTCGGATAAAAGAAGAGAGTATAGATAGTTTTATGCTGATAAATTATCCTATAAAAAAGTGAAATATGAAAAGATTATAAAATTTTACTTGTGTTCCCTATTCACAAACCCTAAAACAAATCAACCTTTACACCCTTCAAGCAAGAGGTTCCCTATCCATTAGTGCAACCACCAAGGGATAAAGAACCATTTTTGGCAGAGATGGTGGATGGTTTTGGACCATCCTCCATGCAACAATAATGAGGTGTTGCAATATTTTGAGGAAAATATACTATGAGTTTATCCTCAATAAAATCCCAAACTATCTTGATATGTGGGACTTCTAGGGTAGAGGTGGGACTCTACATAGGATAGAGCAGGGGCACGTCTTGACCTACAGTAGCCAACAAGATAAGGACTCGCTTGACCACCATATGAGAATGTGGTTATCCCTTTGATTGTGAAGGAGAGTGCTGAGGTTGAGACACTACAATCGATTAGTTTCTTGACCCAAAGCGTCATACGACATGCTAGTTTTGTAGAATAGGGAGAGTCAGGTGAGTCTTCAGGCAGTAGATTTCCTCATATTTTTCAAGCTTTCTAGACACCCAATGGTTATGACCCCACACATATTCAAGACGTAGGTACGTAGGGTACATCTATAGGTGATGATATGGTGACAACAAATGTGCTCCTTAATGAGGCATTCAACCTTGATAGTCAGGTAAATTTTAGCAAGTTCATTGAATTTAATTTATTAAATTTATTTTTTGAAATGCCAGATTAACTAAATTATTTTAATGATTATAATGAAATTTCAAGGTCATAGCACTCATTCAATTTTCAATAGTCCTCCACCTCCTTATTATGCGACGACGTTTACTTTCAAGATATGTAACTAGTAAGTAATTATAAATATTATATGTCAATAGCATTGTTACATGAATGATATTCGTATATCTAATTTTAGATGTTGAATATTTTAATCTTGTATATTTGATGACAACACCTCCTAGTGGAGGTGGACATTGAAGCTTCACTCAGGTAATAAAATAAAGAGTTTAACTAATGAATTGTAGAATCATTTGAGAGCAAACAAAATGACGGGTGTGCTGGGTGGGAATAGGAGTGGAGGAGGGGATTCAAATTCTGTAGACAAAGGAGGTGATGATTATGATGATAATGTCGATGATTTCAATTTGTCACTAGTTTATTTTCCTCCTATGGTGCAGTCGTTTGTGTCTAGGGAGGTCTTTGTGATTCTCTCAAGCCTCTTGGTTTGGTGGAGTTGGCGTGCAGTGGTTGGAGTTTCTACCTCGTCCGAGGGTGCAGTTTGGAGGAAATTTGTTGTGGATGGAGCTTGCACCTCGCGGGGTGTGGAGGATGTTTTGGGTCTATCTCTTCCCTTGGTGGAGTATCCTTCTATTGCTACTAACTTTCCTACATGTGGGTGTTTGTCTTGTGGCTGTGTTTCATTCTTTTCCCCTCTTTATGGTTTGGTGGTGTTTTCTGTTGGTAGTTTGTGAGGAGTTTTGGCCCCTCTCTGGCTTTGGCTGGCGTGTCAGGGTTGCTTGGTGTGCTCTCTTGTTGGGTCTTCTCTTTACTACTTTTATGTGTGGGAACCCCTGTTCCCCCTAGGGTTTGCTTATTCCTGAGCATTCTGAGATTGAGTTTCTTCTTTTGATGGTGGTCAGGCCTATGCATTCTATGTTTGAATTTTTGTCTTATCTATGCTTGAAACATGGTTGTCTTCTAACCTCACTTTTTCATTGTGGTGAGGGTTTTGTTGTCCTTCGCCTTCTTGGGTCCATGGCACTATTCTATGTGTTTCCTATTGTGTATCTTTGGGTCACTCTAGCCTTGCCTATAGAGGTGGTCCTATCTTCTATTGAGGGGGAGATGGATGTGGCTTGTTGTGACCTCTCTCCTATAGAGGTGGAGTAGGATGCATTTGATTACGCCTAGAAGAATTTTTGGGGGGTTGATTTTGCCCTATTTTTTGGCTGCAAGGGAGTTGAGGATGGCCTACATGTTGTCTTCTTTTCTTCAGCTTCTATTGAGGTGGAGATCTTGAAAAGAGAGCTGATCTTTATGGAGTTCTATCTCAAGGACAAGGGGTGCTGCAGTCACCATCATATGGTTGAGCTTGGGTTTCTCTCCTATAGAGGTGGAGAGAACAGATGGTCTTTGAAAGCCACTTTTGTTGCCTTATGCACATGTGGTTACCTTTCCTATAGAGGCAGAAAGTGTGGCTTATGGGGCTCTAAAACTTTTTTTGTTGGAGCTTTGTTCCAAATTTGTAGTGGGTTGTTGGTCCCATCAAAACCAATGAGTGTTAGACTCTTGTAGTTTCTTAGTTCTTGTTTGGGCTGCCCGTTGGATTTTGGTTGGGCGTTGGCTTGTTGTTTCCCTGTGGTGTTGCTGGTTGGTTTTGTTCCTATCTTTCGGCCAACTTGTTCTTCTTGTTGTGGGTTTTGGGTCCCCTTAAAACCTGAAGGTTTTGGGTCCTTTCAAAACCTGTTGTAAATGGTTTCGGGTCCATTCAAAACCTATTTTTTCCTTTATAAAAAACTAATGAATTCTAGAAAATAGATTTGTGTAGTTTATATTCATATAGTTGATTACATTGTGTTACACATCTTTAAAACTCAAAGGATTACTTCACATTGCATAATTAATAACTAGATGTTGATAGATGACAAATTTTCAATTACAATATAGCTTATACAAAGTCAACATAAGTAGTTATGCAATTACTTCATATTCCATAACTAATAACTAGGAGTGGCTGCCAATTGAATTTTCTTGTCATGGAATTCCATGAGACCACATTTCTTTGAGGCATTTTTTCAAATAGATCACTACCTTGTCTATGCTATGGATGCTTGAAAAAAATCTATCAAAGCATAATAGTAAGTTATAGCATAGAAAAGGTAGTGAATTGTTTGAAAAAATGACTCAAAGAAATTTGGTCTCATGGTGATAAAATCATGATATCACTATGGGACAATATTTCTTTGAGGCTTTTTTTCAAAAAATTCACTTCCTTGTCTATGATACCACATTTTTCATATATGTCTACCAAATAATTATATCAAATAGTTCACTACCTTGTTGTTATGGCTAAAATCCTTAAACAGGTGCTTTTTGAACAAACTATGGATGCTTGGAAAAAATCTATCAAAGCATAATAGTAAGCACTGGCATAGACAAGGAAATGAACTATTTGAAAAAATGTCTCAAATAAATGCAGTCTCATTGTGATGGAATTCCATGACAATAAATTTTGCATGGAATTCCATCACCATGAGACCGCATTTCTTTGAGGCATTTTTTCAAATAGTTCACTACCTTGTCTATGCTACCACATTTTTCATACATGTCTACCAAATAATTTTATCAAATAGTTCACTTCCTTGTTTCTATGGCTAAAATCCTAAAACAAGTGTTTCTATAAAAATATGGATTCTTGGAAAAAAATCTATCAAAGCATAATAGTAAGCAATAGCATAGAAAAACTAGTGATTTTTTTGAAAATACCTCAAAGAAAGGTGGTCTCAGGGGGAAGTCCATCACCATGAGACCACATTTCTTTGAGGAACTTTTCAAATAGTTCATTTCCTTTTCCATGCTACCAAATTTTCCATACAAGTCTACCAAAGAATTTTCTCAAACATTTCATTCCTTGTTGATATGGTGCAAAGCCTAAAATAGGTGCTTTCAAAGAAACTATGTATGCTTGGAAAAAATCTACCAAAGAATAATAGTAAGCTTTTTTAAAATAGTCCATTTCCTTGTCTATGCTACCACATTTTCCATACATGTCTACCAAAGCATTTTATCACATAGTTCACTTCCTTGCTGCTATGGCTAAAAGCCTAAGACAAGTGTTTTCGAACAAACTATGGATTCTTAGAAAAAATCTATCAAATCATAATAGTAAGCAATAACATAGACAAGGCAATTAACTGTTTGAAAAAATGCCTCAAATAAATGTGGTCTCATGGTAATTTCCATCACCATGAGACCACATTTCTTTGACCACATTTCTTTGAGGCATTTTTCAAATAGTTCACTATCTTTTCATGCTACCACATTTTCCATACATGTCTACCAAATTATTTTATCAAATAGTTCACTGCATTGCTGCTATGGCTAAAAGACTAAGATAGGTTCTTTTGAACAAACTATGAATGCTTGGAAAAAAATTATCAAAGAATAATAGTAAGCAATAGCATAGACAAGGTAGTGAACTATTTGAAAAATTCCCTCAAAGAAATGTAGCCTAATGGTGATGGACATAACCATAAGACCACATTTCTTTGAGGCATTTTTCAAATAGTTCATTGCCTTGTCTATGCTACCACATTTTTAATAGATGTATACCAAAGAATTTTATCAAACAATTGAATTCCTTGCTGCTATGGCTAAAATCCTAAAATAAGTGCTTTCAAACATACTATGGATGCTTGGAAAAAATCTACCAAAGCATAATAGTAAGCAATAACATAGACAAGGCAATGAACTATTTAAAAAAATGTCTCAAAGAGATGTGGTCTCATGGTGATGTCCATCACCATGAGACCACATCTCTTTGAGTAATTTTTACAAATAGTTCATTGCTTTGTCTATGCTACCACATTTTCCATACATGTATACCAAGAAATTTTATCAAATAGCTCACTGCCTTGCTACTATGGCTAAAATCCTAAATTAAAATATATCAAAGCATAATATTAAGCAATAGTATAGACAGGTAAATGAACTATTTGATAAAATTCCTCAGAGAAATGTGATCTCATGGTGGTGGCTATCACCATGAGACCACATTTATTTGAGGCATTTTTTCAAATATTTCACTACCTTGTCTATGCTACCACATTTTGCATACATGTCTACCAAATCATTTTATCAAAGTACACTCAATTTTTTTTTAAATATTTCACTGAATTTTCTATGCTACCAAATTTTTCATACATGTCTACCAAAGTACTCAATTTTTTTTTTTACTATCTCATACATTAGAAGCCATGATGTGCATCACTATTCTAGTTTTCATAATTGAATATTGTTGTTTTATTTTCAGATGATGCAAGTGGAGACGCCTCCTGATGTTTATAGGGTAATAGAGCATGGTGTGTCTTCTGTAATAGACAACTCAATGCCTCTAGCAATGGTCTGAGGCTGATTAGTAAATTTCAAATTACATTTGTCGCTAAATAGTTGTTTATTATTGAAAAACCAAATGATTATTGATTTTTAGTTTAATTTCTATCAAGATGGTTTCTATAGGACTTTGGAATACCATAGCTTGAGCATGTTGATGTTTTGAATGAGGAAAAAGATCATCTAGCAATGGTAAGTGATTATTTTATTAAATATTTCATTTTTTATAATGTAATTTTTTCTATATATTAATTTCCATATTTTTTTATTGTAATAGGTAAAGCTCCATCAAGAAATAAATAGGAGTAGCCCTTCAGTTCTAAGAAGACCTATGTCATATGCATCTCCATCCAAATGATGATCAAAGGCCACCAGTGATCTATTTTTTTCACTTGGAAGGGAATGATATTTTATTAGGTTTCTTTGTTGTATGCCTATATGGCATTTTTGGACATATATTTTGTATTGTATATACTTGACATTATATGCCTATATAGAATTCTTGTAAACCTATATGGCTATTTGGTTAATAAACATCTTTTTTATTGATGGTTTCAATATTTTCATTATAAATCCATGCTTCAATGGATATTTGTAGATGGTTTACTTCAAATATTTAAAATCCAGGAGTATTACATGCACTCTTCCTTTATATTATTGTAAATATATAAAGTTTGAATATTATGCACTCTTCCTTTATAAAGTTTAAAATCCAAGTCTTCATGTGTGTGCTTCATGCTTCATGTGTAGACTTCATATATTATATGTATTCACATGTATACTTTATGCTTCCTATGTATACTTCATGTGTTCATGTGTATGCTCCACACTTCATGTGTATACTTCATTTATTACGTGTATTCACATGTATAATTCATGCTTCTTGTATATATACTTCATGTATTCGTGTATGCTTCATGTTTCTTGTGTATACTTCATGTGTTCATGTGTATGCTTCATGCTTCCTGTGTATACTTCATGTATTACATGTATTCACATGTATTCTTCATGATTCTTGTGTATACTTCATGTATTACTTGTATTTATGTGTATGCTTTATGCTTCTCGTGTATACTTCACATATTATGTATATTCACATGTATGCTTCATGCTTCTTATGTATACTTCATGTATTCATGTGTATGTTTCATGCTCCCTGTGTATACTTCATGTACTACATGTATTCACATGTATGCTTCATGCTTCCTATGATTACTTCACATATTACATGTATTCACGTGTATGCTTCATTCTTCTTGTGTATACTTTATGTGTTCATGTGTATGATTCATGCTTCATGTGTTCATATGTAGGCTTCATGCTTCCTATGTATGCTTCACATGTTAAGTGTATCCATGTGTATGCTGCATGCTTCCTATCTATAATTCATGTGTTCACATGTATGCTTGATGCTTCATGTGTATACTTCATGTATTACATGTATTCACACGCATGTTTCATGCTTCTCATATATACTTCACATATTACATGTAAATTCACATGTATGCCTCATGCTTCATGTACTACACATATCTAATTTTTTCCTTCATGACCAAATGTATCCTCACCAATATTACTCAATGTGTATTTATGATTACCTTATGCTTATAAATTATGAAAACATTAAAAATGTTGTTCGTCAAAATTCTTTCTAAATTTATAAGCACTAACATAAAAGGGAGAGAATTTCATTTGAGAAAGACATCAGTAACATCATTAAATAATTCAATTAAGAATAGAACCTTAGAAAATATTACAAATAAATTAATTTAGGCTCTCACAAATAGTGATTATATGATTTGGGTTATGACTTTTCAAAGGAAAAAAATTGTGACCCTTCAAATAGAAAAGACTATGACCCTTTTATAATGAAGTATGGTGGTCATTCCTAGTGTAGATGTGCTCACCTGGATGTGTTGGTGTTAACGGTTTGGCCCCATGAAGAACAAAACAAAAACTAGCCTACATTGCAACTTTACACTACATGCATCTAACAATTTTTGGTGCATTAGAAAAACTTTCACCATGGGCAAACAACTTGGAGATGTCAAAAACTGAGAGAGGTTATTGTACAGGGGCCATACATGATATCATAGCTTCAAATGAAATGTTTTTAAGTGCCATAGTTTATAATTAAAACCTTAAAAAAATTTGTTTCCTTTTTGCACTTTGGTCTCTTAAGACATATCACTGGTGCAATGTAGCTCAAACTGTTATGATGTGTTTGGGTGCAAAACATGAATTTTTATAGCATAAACCTACCCATTTGGACATGTTGGAACTATCAGTTTGGTTGCACCACAAACATAATAAAAATTACACCAACATTCAACTTTACACTACATTCATTTGATGCTTTTTCCATCAAGTTAAAACTAGACACTAGGTATGTGCAGGATCATGATGGGCCAAAAAGTGGCAATATGATGGGTATTTGTAGGGTATGTGACTGACGACTTTTTTTTACCAAAAATTGATGAAATGAAAAGGGTTTTTAAAGGAGATTCTCAGCTTTCCACCAATATAAATTATGTTGTACTTTGACTTTAATAAATAATTATTATTCATTTTCTATTTGAATTACAACTAAAGTGTTGATTGATAGGCTGATTGAAAAAAATCTATAACTTTCAAATAGTATCACATTTTTTGAATCCAAAACATGAATCACAATCTATGCTTCACATACTATAGGATTAATAAAATAAAAATTGAATTTCATGAAGATTTGACCAAGTTAAGGTGGTCAGACATACGATTTTTTATATTTTTTAAAAGTTGTAATAAAAAATTCATAATTAATTATTTACTTGGAAAAAAATTACAAAAAAATATGCATCACTTCTAAACATGAGTCCTCTACTTATGTCTAAAATATTATAAAAAAATAGTATCATTTTTTTGTGTTAGGGTGGTCAGAAAGACACCTACTTCTTATTTTTCCCCTGAAATTTAAGTACTACTGCATTGAAATTTCAAATTTTCACCAAATAGATTTTTAAAAATAAAAATAAACCTAGTAGTTTCGAAAATAAATTCAATTTGCTATAGATTCTATTCTTACATATTTTTGAAATAATATAGATAATTTAATCAAATTTTTACGTCAAGTTGCCTAACTCTGATTTTTCTGAATTTTTTGCCACTTAAGGGCTTGCTTTTTCCATGATGATCTTGCAGATACCCCACTAGAAGAAATTGGCTTGGATATATAAAAAACCAATAGAGGTTATTATAGAGGGCCCCTACATGATCTGATACCTTTTGATGGAATGTTTCTAAGTACCACAGTTTCTGAGTAACTCCTTGTCAAAGTTTGTTTCATTTTTGCACTTTGGTCTCTTAAAAGATATCATCGATGCAATGTAGTTTGGATTGTTTCAGAATGTTTGGCTACAAAAATGACCTTTCCTAGTGTAAGCCTACCTATCTAAACATGTTGGAACTATCAGTTTGGTCGCATGATGAACAGAACAACATTACACCACATTGAAAATTTGCATTGCATGCATTTGATGCATTTTCCATCAACTGAAAACTAGACACCATGGGAAAACAACTTGGAAATATTGAAAACCAAGAGAGGCTATTGTAGAGGGTCCCTATGCAATCTTGTACCTTCATAAAAAAAAATTCTAAGTGCCGCAATTTTTGAGTAACACCTCATCAAAGTTTTCTTCCTTTTTGCACTTTGGTCTCTTAAGAGATATCGTTGGTGCAATGTAGCTCAAATAGTTCTAGAATGTATGGGTGAAAAAAAATACGTTTCTTAGCATAAACCTACCCATCTGGACACATTGGAACTATCATTCTGGTCACATGATGAACATAACAAAAATTATACCACCTTGCAACTTTTCACTACATGCATTTGACATTTTCTCCATCAACTAAAAACTAGACACCACAAGAAAATGACATAGAGTTATCAAAAACAGAGAGGTTATTATAGACTGGCCCAACATGATCTCATACCTATAGAAATATTTTTTCTAAGTGCCACAATTTATGAGTAACACCTCATCAAATTTTTCTTTCTTTTTTCACTTTGGTCTCTTAAGAGATATTGTTGATGCAATGTAGCTCTAACTGTTCTAGCAAGTTTGGGTGTGAAACAAGACCTTTCCTAGCATAACCCAGCCCATACATATGTGTTGGAACTATTAGTTTGATTGTATGATGAATAGAACAAAAAATTATACCACCTAGCAACTTTACACTACTTGCATTTGACACTTTTTCCATCAACTAAAAAATGGACACCACAAGCAAATAGCCTTAAGATATCAAAAACTGAGAGAGGTTATTATAGAGGGGACCTACATAATCATGTAACTTTAGAAACAATGTTTCTAACTATCATGGTTTATGATTAACACCTCATCAATTTTTTCTACCTTTTTGCACTTTGGTCTTTTAAGAGGTATCATTGGTGCAATGTAGCTCAGAATGTTCTAGCATGCAATGGTGTGAAACAAGACCTTTCCAAGCATAAATCTACCCATCCAAACATGTTGGAACTATTGATTTGGATGCACTATGAACAAAATGAAAATTACACCACCTTGAAACTTTATATTGCTTGCATTTTACACTTTTCTATTAACTAAAAATTGGACACCATGGGCAAACAACTTTGGAGATATCAAAAACTAGAAGAGGTTATTATAGAGGGGCCCTATGAGATCCCATGAATTTAAACATAATTTTTCTAATGCCATGATTTCTAAGTAACACCTCGTCAAATTTTCTACCTTTTTGCACTTTGGTTTCTTAAGAGATATCACCGGTGCAATGTAGCTTGGGATGTTTTTGCATGTAGGGGTGCAAAATAGGATGTTTCCTAGCATAAACCTACCCATCTGAACACATTAAAACTATCAGTTTAGTTACATGGTGAACAAAGAAGAATCTACATAGGCACCTTCCTCAACTTTTAATCTTTGAATATACTTTACACAATAATTATGGCTAAATTGAACATTTGCAAATTGAGCCCATAGGTGCTAATATAATCCTTCAACTTCTGAATTCCCTTAGATTCTTGTAAATTCTCATTTTTAATCTTTCCATGCACCATCCTTCATAAGGAACACCTTCCATTATTGTCTTTATTTTCTCAACTTCTTGTCTTTTAGATTACAATTGTCTCTCAACAACATTAACCTCCTTTTCTTTAACAATAAAATCTTCTTCTTATCTTTTAATTCCTTTTCTAATTGGTTAACTTTAGTCTTCAATTGTTTTTCTTCAATTTCAACACTTCTAGCTATTGATTTTGCATTTACAACTTGACCATCTAGACATTTTTCCTCATCTCCATTGCTATTACCTATTAACACCCCCTAGTATTCCTTTTCATGATCTTCTAACTTCTTTTTCATATCTTTTACTTTGAGCTTTACATCAGATGCTCTATCATTAGCACTTAAGACAACAACATCCCTTTGTTTGATAGATTTTTTAATGTCTTGGATACTTTTATGTAGCTTTGTAGCCCTTTTTTGTCATCTTTTGAAGTGTCTTTCTAATTATAAAATGAAAATATTTCTTTTAACAAGTTCTTTAGAAAAGTTTTCTACCTTTATAGATAATATTTTCATGTGTCCACCACATCAATTTTCTTTTTCTGCACTAACATCTGATATTGCATCTTCCTTATCATCTATTTCCAATTGTATTTGCTCCATTAAAATCTTAAGTTCAAGAATCTTTGAATTTATTTGTTCAAATCCACCTATATAATTATCCCTCACTTTCTTTTCCTGCAAAAATTATTATGAAATAAAAAACCTCTTAAGTTTATCCACTTCTCCATTGCCATTTTCCCATTCCATATACTGCACAAGCACCTTTCTCAACTTCTTAATATCATGAATAATCTCTTCATTCAATACATTATCTAACTCATTCACTTTGGTATGCATATTTTCAAGTGTTTTTAGAGCATATTCATTTTTCATTTCATACATTCTAGTACTTGCTACCTCTAGTTTTTCATTTGCATTTTCCCATTGTACATACTATACATGCACATTTCTCAACTTCTCCAAAGTAGGGCTAATCTATTCAGTCAATATGTTATCAATATGATGGGTTCAATGTGATATATTTTGACATATGAGGAGAAGGTATATAATGTTGATGTTGTGGGATATGTGATGAAATTTTTTGGGTGTGAGAGGGGACTTTGATATGTAAGTGTGATTTAGGATTGATGGATTGAGATGAAGTGGGGAGATTAGAAGAATATATAATATGTGATGGGTCATGAGGATTAGAATAAGGTGGAAGGTATGTAGGATTATGATGAATAGAAGGTAGGGGTGTAGAATGGGATTGTTGGATGATTTGATATTTGTAAAACCCATGGGGTAATTTTGAACCTTTATTGGATAGCACAATGATATAATGGTTAGGAATCTTGGGAGGCCATAATTTTCTTTCATGCTTAGGACCTTGTGATAGGCATCCAAGAGAGAGGGAGTATGATTGGGTAGACCTTGTATTTGAGAAGATGGATGTAAAGGGGATAATGATAGAATGGATGGAAAATGGATAATGATAAAGTGGATGGAAAAGGGGATAATGATGAAAAGAGAGATACAAGAACAACATTGTCTCAAGCTAAACTAGATCGTTGATTGATGATAATGTGGTTTTCTTACTTTAGACTTCTAAAATCATATCCAAGGCTTGGAGTTTCTCACTCAAGATTGGATAATCACTTGGCTAAGACCTGTATAGAGGATATTTTTCTTACCTAATCTTGGATAATCACTTAGAAAAGGCTTGAATATGCTTACTTAGGCTTGGATAATCACCTAAGCAAGGAATTGATGGGGATTTCGATAACAAGGATTTGATGATGGTTGTGATGACTAGCTTCATATGATAATGGATAAAAATGTTAAAATAAGGGAAAGATTATATATTTTGGATGGATATGATGGAAATGATTGATGTTTCAGGTGAAATTATGGTTGAGGAAGGGTCTCACAAGTTTTCTCTCAGGCTAGAAAGGTTAAGTTTGCAAATTGAGGTCTTGGGATGGTCAAGTGGTAAAACCATAAATATGCATATAATATACCCAATATTCAATTTATATATATAAAAATATAGGATATGTAGACACATGAAATTAGCATTATGCATATTCATCCGCTCATTCATAAATCAAACTCATCAAATCCATTCACCAAGTAAATCAAGAGTATTAAATAAATAAACTTGTATTACATCATCCCTCTAATTAAATAAATCAAACATTTAATTAATTAAATCCAAATGCATTTTCCATCATTTTCTGATTTAAATAAATCAAATATTTAAGTCATGAAATTAAAAATCACCTAATTATCATCCTAGCTAATTAATCCTAATTAAATCTAACCTAACTTCCCATCACATCCTCTAGATAATCCCACTTGCACAAATAAATCAATTTATTGATTTATTAAAATCATCATTTTCGCTCAACATGGCATCCATGAGGAATATTCCATCAGCTTTGAATTCAAAAGGAAAGTTGAAATGTACATCCAACAAGGCATTTAATAGGTCTTACATGTCTCTTACATGTCCCTTACACAAGTCAAACTCAGCATTAACTCTCATTTCAAATTTGAAATCTCCCTCTCATGGGAACACTTCACAAATCTTGCACAATCCTCAACCACTCACCACTTGACAAGTGTCTTCCTCTCATTTGTCCAATCTTAGTCCCACATCCTCCATGTTTGGCACTCTTAGCATTTGAAAATATTTAAATAGAGGCTTCATCCTCAAGCAAATCCTCCACAATTTGATCCTCAAATCATATGCAAAGTCACTCTCCTTGAGAACTGATTTTGCTCATCCATATCATTCTTCATAGCAATTTCATCACTAGCTTATCTATCAAGGATTGGGAAAGGGCTATTTTCAACAATAGCACCAATCCACTATGGAATGTTATTTACTTCATGATTTATTGTATGCTTTCATCTAGTTCATTTAATCCTTTTGCTTGTTTTCATTGCATCATTAAATCATGCTGACTCATTTCATAAGGATGTTGAGGTTTTACTTTGCTTTAAACTGAATATGCTAATGTATGTTTTAAGGTTTAACCATTTGCAGAAATCAGCAACCACATTTGGCCCTAGAAGGTCAAATGATGTTGAAATTTCTTGAATTAGATCATTGGTGGGTTTTGTTGGTGGATTTTGATCATGATTGAAAAGTGACCTTTGATGTGTGTTGATTTGATCTTCAGACAAGATAGAAAAATCTCCAATGTGCACTTTGATGGATAGATCTCGATTATTGCTTTTAGCAATTGTGGTGGGGAGATTGTCAATGCTATCACTAGTGGTTGAATGTTCATCGTTATTCCCAATAGCTATCATTTTTTGTGTTTGTGCTTGTGTTTGTTGGGTAGCTTGAGAGGCTTGGGCAACTTGAGAGGCTTATTGCACTTGTTGAGCTTGTGCTGCTTGTTGCATGGCTAGATATTGTTGGAATCCCCTTTGAAAAGTAGCTTGTAATTCCACATTGTATTGGCTTGATGTGGTGGAAGTTGGTGGTGGTGGGGGTGGTGGTGGATTTGGAATCATGTTGGATGCAGTGATGAGTGGTTGAGATACGCTTCAAGGAGCGATCATGGTAGTGAGGGATTGAGATATGATGGGTGTGAGAGTGGTGGTTGGAGTAATCAAATTGATAGGGATGGTTGGAATGACTGAAGTGATAGGTCTTTAGGAGACCATGTTTTGATTTGTTGAGATCATCATTGTTGCTTGATTGAATACCATTTGTTGGTGTGATGTCAATGGTATATTCAAAGGATTTGATGTGATGGCTTGATTGGTGTTAGGTGGATTGATTAAATACCAAGAAAAACGTACCAATTGAGCTATGGTGTTATATTTCTTGTGAGTCAGTTTGAAAACACAGTGCTTTTATCAAAAACATTAGAAAACCAACATTCAATGAATCATCAAAATTGCAAACCATTTAGGAGAGGCAAATATCCTTGAACAAGTTCACATGTTATTGCTTTCCCTTGGGATTCGTGTCCTTAGAGGCATCTAAACATTTGGATTTCATCTCAATTTGCTTCTACTAAAGTCAACTTTAGGTAACTCTTGCCTCAAATTTCCTTGGTTTCCACATAATACACTTTGTGGGATAAGGGGAAAGTTGAGACATTAGACATCTAGATTCAAAATCTAACCAAGAGTGTTTGTGGTAAAAAGAATCCATTAAGAAAATATTAAATCAATTGGACCCCACATATGTGCTTGGCATTTTTTGGTCATATGGTTTTCATGCAAACATTGGTCTTTTGATTTCGAATTACTCTTAGAGAAAGGAATGTTCTTCACTATCTTGGCCTAGTAAACAAGTCCTTCCTAGGTTCATTTAGGATCAAATCAAACACTTCCACCCATCCCAAAAATCTATCAAAATCCATCCCACCAAACTTTAGATCTTTGGAAACATCATTCTAGACTTGGGTAAATCATCAAAATCTAAACCACCTTGTTTAGTTAAGTGTATGGGAATGCATCATTTCTCATATATTTAATTGAATTAGTGATCCTTTAAAGAAGTTCATCCTAAGATAACATCCAACATCTTAGGGTTTAAAATATCATTATCCAAATCAAACCAATCAAAATCAAACCCTAAGTCTAGCATTGATCCAAAGATCCTAAACATTCAACACTCATATCATTTACCCCCTTTCATCCTTCATCTCATCATTAGTCCTAAGAACCTTAGAGGTAACTTTTGCAACAAGGTCAAAACACAAGAGGAACATGGAATACAAACTTGATCCATACATCATGAGTAATCTAAATCTATTGAACGCTCAAATCCTTACAATGCCTATTGATTATCAAAAATCACACTTATACAATCCATACATGGTATCATTGCCTTCGACAAACATCAATGGTACAACAAGTGTGAGTATTCCCAAATCAAAGATTGGAACACATTTCCCAATGGTAAATCTAAATCCAAATCTACAAGTCTGTCAACCGAACAATCAAATCATGAGCCTTCAAATGAACAATGTCATCCCACCAAATCCCTACAAGCCAAATGAGAATGTACTAAGCACAAGTTTTTGAAACATGAATCCAGAAAACTTTGGGATGGATACATCTCCAAATCATACGAATATTCCAAACATGAACAATGGTCAATTTCAACCTATCATGCCAAATTTGAGTGTCATCCCAAATCAGAACATTGTCCAAAATCAAACACAAGTACACACTCCAAATCTACTTAAACACAAGCCAAATCAACTATATCAAGGGAGTCAAGATCGAAATCAAGAAAAAATTTGGCTAGATCAAATTACAACACTTACCAAAATAGTTGAGTCATTATGCCAAGAGACATCTCCACCACCATTACCCATATCAACATCATTCCTTGGTTTAGGGCTTCCCCAATTACCTAGCACCAATCATTCCATCCAAATCAATCCACCTAACACCAATCAAGCCATCACATCAAATCCTTTGAATATATCATGGACATCGCACCAACAAATGGTATTCAATCAAGCAACAATGATGATCTCAACAAATCAAAACATGGTCTCACAAAGACCTATCACTTCAATCATTCCAACCATCCCCATCACTTCGATCATTCCAACCACCACTCTCACACCCATCACATCTCAACCCCTCACTTCCATCATCGCTTCGAGCGTATCTCAAACACTTGTCACTACATCCAACATGATTCCAAATCCACCACCACCCCCACCACCACCAACTTCCACCACATCAAGCCAATACAATGTGGAATTGCAAGTTACTTTTCAAAGGGGATTCCAACAATATCTAGCCATGCAACAAGCAACACAATCTCAACAAGTGCAACAAGCCTCTCAAGCTACCCAACAAACACAAGCAAAAACACAAAAAATGATAGCTATTGGGAATAACGATGAACATTCAACCACTAGTGATAGCATTGACAATCTCCCCACCACAATTGCTAAAATCAATAATCAAGATCTATCCATTAAAGTGCACATTGGAGATGTTTCTATCTTGTCTGAAGATAAATAAACACACATCAAAGGTCACTTTTCAATCATGATCAAAATCCACCAATAAAACCCAACAATGATCCAATTCAAGAAATGTCAACATCATTTGACCCTATGGTTGAAAACATTGAAAATCCCTCCACCACAATTGTTGAAATCAATGATCAAGATCTATCCTTCAATAAAGATATTTCACCTCATCCAATGAGGTATCAACCAATGATCATGTTGAAAATGTATCTACATCACCTAATGAGTTAGAGGAAATATCTCAATAATTTATTCCAAAGCAAGATCAAAATCTTCCACTAAGGTCTAACAATGGTCTTTTCCATGAAATATTGACATCCTTCGACCTCATGGTTACAGATACTGAAGGAACCCTGAACTGGACACTTGAGGATGTTGAACCACTTACCATGTCTAATGAAGACATCCAAGAACCTTTTGTAAACAATCCATCCTTTGAAACTGATCCATGTCAAGAACTTGATCCAAAGCATGTTGAAAGCAACTCCGAAATCATTCAAGATCAAGAATTTGTATCTTCAAGATACTACAATAATCTAATGGACATGCTCCTATCTATGCAAGATGATCATATCCACGTAGCACATACTCATCCATCTACCCATGAGATGCTTTCTACAGATGGACACGTAGATGATCTTCATCTAGAACAAGATTGTGTTACACAAAAAGAGCATATTATTAACTCCTATAGTCAAACGGAGTTATCCACATCAAGATCAGATATATCCCAAACTCAGATTGAGGAAATCATGAATAAAGATATCGAACATTATCCACTCAAGGAAATAAGTCAAACAAAACAATACAATCCAGAGCTAGCAGAGCAGAAAATTGAAACAATATCATCTATAGTGGTCATTTATCAGAGAATGCACTCTAAACAGGAGCTTTTAGAATAGGCAGAATCAAAGCATGAAGGTACTACTTCCACCATACTGGGGGAAACTTCATCTCAAGCAAGTGTCAATATAGGGAGCACAAAGGATCCTTGTGATGAAACCATTGCCAATACTACAACCAGCCACATCATGAATCTGTATCCACCCATCACCCCATCCATGAATTGGGACCAACGTCAAAAGAAAGAATTGAATCAAAGTATGAAGAATGTTATCAAAGAAAAAGAAGCTGAGAAGCATAATGGACAAATCAAATACAAATGGATACCAAAGAATACAAAGAAAGACCATCCCTATCAAACTCCATCAGTCAAAGAAACTATGGGGAAAAATAAAAAAGGGAAAAGTATCCATCAAGGATGTCCAAAAAAGAAAAAGTAGGCTTTTCAAGTGATGTACAAAGTGTATCAAGCAGTTGGTCCTAATTCCACCCACACTTTCATACCCACCCATCATTGCTCATCGTCCCAAGTTTGGAGAGTCAAAGGTTCTAAACTGTCAACCAATCCATCTTTTATCCCTAAACACACTCCATCCACGCCTCCACACATAATATCCAATTCTCACATCGACCATGTATTGGCAATGGCCCTTTATCATAAGGATTCAGAAGGAACTCTATCATGATGTGTGTATAGAGACAGAGTTAACCCTGGTATCAATGAAGCAGATCAAGAATCCCAAAAGTTGCATTCAAGTGCACGTATCTTAGCAAAGTAGCTCCTTCAAGTAGGATATCAATGGCACATTATGACAGGGGCATCTACGTCAACACCACCAGGTGCTTTAGCATGAATCTTTTAGAAAAAACCAAAAAAATTAAAAAAATATGAAAATCCAAAAAAATTAGAAAAAGGATTGAAAATAGTAAAGAGAAAAATTGTCCTCTAGTGAAAACTGCATGGGTGGCGCTTTGGGCAAGACCATGATGAAAACCTGGAAAATAGGCGTCATGTGTAGAATCGAGCATCTACGTGTGCCAGTTCAAATGAAAGCATCTCATCCTATCCATAATGAATCCAGCATTCCATCCATCTCAACCATAATAAATCCATTCATCCATAAACCAGCGATCCATCCATTTGCATCCATCATCCAAGTTATCTTGATCTTGACAAATTTTGGGGCACACTTCATAGTTGCTTATGGTAAACATCTTGACATGGTTCATTTTCATTGAGCCTATCCTACCCAACATTATCTGAGCCATGAAGCATTATCCAATGAACACCTTATCTTATCACAAGATAAATCCTTGGAATACTTTGCGTGCTTACCATATCCATCCATCCATAAACCTATCCAAGCATTCATCCATCATATTCCATACATTGCTAGACATTAGGGGAAAATATTTACATCTTGCTTCAACAAATAAATATTGATCTATATCCTCCAACTTATGTGGTGATCTGAACATTGGAAAATGTGAAATCAAATTGGTCAAGCATTTGTAATCCAACATCCACATCACTAGCCCATGGCATATTTTGACGAGAAGACGTTCCTTATCAAGCTTCATCTTTCATCGAACATCACTCCAAGTAATCAATATCAGTCACATCTAATGCACCCTTAAAATGTCACATCAAATCATTTGAACAATTTTTGTTCCAAAATCAAGCTTCATCAATCATGATCAATCAAATCCAATCAAGAAATCATCAAGATAGCCTTGTGATGCTTAACACTATCCTTGCATGGTTGTGCATCCTCAACAATGTTATCATCATCTGTCTTGATCAAATCATCATTAATCCATCATCTTGGGATATCTATCTTAATCCTTGTGTTGCTTAACACTATCCTGGCATTGTTGTGTATCCTCGACAATGTTATTATCATCAATCCTAATCAATCATATCCTTCCATTGTTGTGTATCCTCAACAATGTTGTCATCATCATCAACCCATCAATTCAATCAATCAACCTTAGCTTGGTCTTCAACAAAATCCCAAATAGAACACTGATATCATCACACATATCCATATCCAAATCGTCAAAATCATGCAAAAAATCCAAAAACATCCAAAACATCAAAAAATCCAAAATCATATCAAAATCCAAAAACAAGTTGAAATCAAAAAATGTCAAAAACATTGGAATCCGAACTACGCCGTCTCTGAGCTTAAACATAGGCAAGGCTAATCTTCAATCAGCCCCCGAGACACAAAAATCCAAAAACATTCAAAAGGCACAAAAGCCCAAAACATTTGAAAAATCAAAAAATCAAAACATTTGTAAAATCTCAAAAAACACCAAAAACAGCCTCAAAACATTTCAAAACGTCAAAAACATCCAAATACTTGGAAAAATCCATCCATCCCCATCTCACTTTCACACGCAATAATCAATCATCCATAATAAACTGATCATCACCTTCATCCTTTGGCAACGCAAACAGAAACAATCATAGCAGGCAGCAAAATCAAACTTCAATCGTAAAATCTAAATCGAAGCAACAAACCATTAAAACAAAATCAAACTCTTGATTATTTTCAAACATGTCAGTCCACTTTATATCGACATCCTATCAATCAACTTATCAAACCATGATCATCTTATACAATGCATGTCCTAGGATATATCGTTCCGACAATGGGCATCATTTTGGATATCACTTTGGATCTTATCCTATCAAAACAAATCCCTTTTGGCTAGAGATATGAAGAACATTGACTTGTTTGTGTACTTAATCTTTTTCTTTTGATTTATCTTATTGCGCTCATTCCAAGGACCTCTCGATGATATCCGAATGAAGGATTTAGAGAGATAGGAATGGGGCAATGATCATTATCTTTTGTCTGTTGTGCTTGTTGGATGTTCTTGTAAAATAACTTGGTGAATACTTTCTTTGTTAGATATGTATAGAGGATGTTTTGGATGGCTTGTTGACTATTGCATTGATTGGTTATACCTTTCCGTGTTTTGGTCTGAGATGTTTGAAATTTCTAAAGTGCATCCTAGCAAGGTTTCCATATGTCAGGTGTGAATAAGTATACTCCTATATGTTTGTCGAGTCAAAGTCCATCGCACTTGGTACAATGCCATCCTGGTTCTTTATACCTTGATTCATCGTACCTACATGTGTAATCAAACATAAGGTAAGTAGCCCTTTTAAATCCCAATCCTTGATAAGCAAATCATCATCATTTATCATCATCATCATCATTTATCATCCATCTATCATCATCTATCATCATCATCATCTCTAATAAAGTCTCATCAGATCATGAACTTGTGGGATCCTCTTGTCATCATCTCATTTCTGCACTAACATCATCATCATCAATGCATCCATCATGCATCCATCCTGCATCCACAAATTTCCAGCATACCACATATCATTCATATAGATCTGTTAGTCTAAGGGTGAAGCCACAATAGTGGTTTACCATTGAAGTGAGGAAGGAAAACTTACAAAAAATGAATGCATGGAAAAAATATTGATTTTAGGGGTTCGTACGAACATACTGGTTCGACTGAACCCATTAGGGGTTCGCTAGAACCCAGGTTCGGGCGAACCCTTTTAATGCTTTCCCGCCAAAAATGCCAACAAAAACCCTTATAAAAGGGGAGTTCAAATGAACCAGGGTTTGAATGAACCTTGGTTCACTCGAACCCCTGGGGGTTCATTCGAACTCCCCTTATTCCTCATCCCTCCTCTGAGACACAAAAAACCCTAAATTTTGGCACTTCGGAGCTCGGGTTGATGATGAAAATGGATGAATCTTCACAAACCCAACTAGATTCAGGTAGTCCTCAGAACAAGCTATCCAACGAATATAATCTTAATATGTTTTGGTTTTATTATGTATTTTTTTTTTAGTTTTATTAAACATAGGTTTTTCATCAAAAATGAAGGTCTATGTTCTGCACATGTGGAAAAATAGAAGATTATCAAAAAAAAAAATTGAAAAATATGAGTGCACCAGATATTGAAGTCCTTGATCCAACAAAACAAAAAAAATTGAATTTTGATACATACAAAAAAAGTTAGGCATTATACGGTCGCGCTATGTCTGAAATGTAATTGGTTTGACTTCAAAACTTGATTAAAGAAAAAATATTCAATTAAAAACTATCTAACCAAGTTGAAGCACTAGATATCAGAGTTACAAATCTAAATTTGAAAGAATTAGAATTTTATCCTTCATGGAAAAAAAGTTATGCGTTATATGGTCTGTGTCAATTTTTTAAAATGCTATTTTTTGAAAAAAACTAGTTTTCGTGGGAGATGGAAAAAGAAGTGTAAACTAATTCCAAAAATTTTGAAAAAAATATTTTTAGAATCTACAGAAAAAATGTGATGAGACTCTAGTTTAAATTATCTTCAAATTCTTCACGGTTTAGCTGCTATAGCTGCCCGAATGTGAAGATTTAGTTAAAAATAATAATTTCAGTGTCTAGTTTGGCCAAAAATTGTAAACCACTATTGTGGGATCACCCCTAAGCATCTGCATAAATAATCCATTGCATAATCACAGCATATCACATCATCCATCTCATCCATCTCACAACATATCATCATTTAAGTTGTTTAGGATAACATAGATTTGTTATTCTAAGCATCTTAAAACCATATCGTTCATGTCATCATCCATAACCATCCATTTTGAACCTCTTTATTGTGAGATCGACCCTCAAATCGAATCTTTTCACTCGATCTCTCGAGGGGGAAATGTACCAGTCTTCTTTCCATTTGGGCATCCGAAAAATTAGGATTTTTTTAATTTTGATTGTGATAAGTTTATTCTTTGAACCAACACAACAAGTACATTGCTTCAAAGAGGGGCAAAATGTAGACATGTGAAATTAGCATTATGCATATTCATCTGCTCATTCATAAATAAAACTCATCAAATCCATTCACCAAGTAAATCAAGAGTATTAAATAAATCAACTTGTATTACATCATCCCTCTAATTAAATAAATCAAACATTTATTTAATTAAATCCAAATGCATTTTCCATCATTTTCTGATTTAAATAAATCAAATATTTAAGTCATGAAAATCAAAATCACCTAATCACCATGCTAGCTAATTAATCCTGATTAAATCTAACCTAACTACCCATCACATCCTCTAGATAATCCCACTTGCACAAATAAATTATCAATTTATTGATTTATTAAAATCATCATTTTCCCTCAACATGGCATCCATGAGGAATATTCCATTAGCTTTGAATTCAAAAGGAAAGTTGAAATGTACATCCAACAAGGCATTTAATAGGTCTTACATGTCTCTTACATGTCCCTTACACAAGTCAAACTCAGCATTAACTCTCATTTCAAATTTGAAATCTCCCTCTCATGGGCACACTTCCCAAATCTTGCACAATCCTCAACCACTCACCACTTGACAAGTGTCTTCCTCTCATTTGTCCAATCTTAGTCCCACATCCTCCATGTTTGGCACTCTTAGCATTTGAAAATATTTAAATAGAGGCTTCATCCTCAAGCAAATCCTCCACAATTTGATCCTCAAATCATATGCAAAGTCACTCTCCTTGAGAACTGATTTTGCTCATCCATATCATTCTTCATAGCAATTTCATCACTAGCTTATCTATCAAGGATTGGGAAAGGGCTATTTTCAACAATAGCACCAATCCACTATGGAATGTTATTTACTTCATGATTTATTGTATGCTTTCATCTAGTTTATTTAATCCTTTTGCTTGTTTTCATTGCATCATTAAATCATGTTGACTCATTTCATATGGATGTTGAGGTTTTGCTTTGCTTTAAACTGAATATGCTAATGTATGTTTTAAGGTTTAACCATTTGCAGAAATCAGCAACCACAGGATCAATAAAAGAAAAACTTTAAGTTTAAGAGGGGTTATAATTCCTTCCTATGCCATATGAAATTTGGAACCAAAACATAATTAAAGTTGAAACATCGAAATGAAAGTTCTAACTATCAACTGTAATACATTAATATCAATAACATGACTTTACAAATTCAATGTGCATACTTACAAATTAATCCAATGAACCATTCCAGTATGATCTACTCTTTATTGTGTCAATTATTGCCTCATGGTCAAACTCATGCACCTTCCAAAAATTCTTGTTTAAAGGCCTACCCCAATATTGTATCAAATGAACATTGGATGTATCAAATGAACATTGGATGCAATGGAAAGGTTTGAGTAATGAAGAATCTTCTGATATGTATCAAAGTTTTGAAACAACCAAAAATTAACACTCTTATGTGGATTCCTTCTAAGCCATGTTGCAATAACAACCACCGAGCCTATAGGGTATTCAATTTTTTCTCCATCTATAATTAGGGCCTCCAATTTCCTTTTGGCCTCAACATAATGACACAAGTAATAATTTGTTCCCTCTTCATTGTCTTTATTTTCAATAACAACAAAAACATGTGTTGCATGATATGTGCAGTAAATTATACAAATTTAGTCAACATCACAAAAAACTACAAATTAAGATAACATTAGGAATTTCAAAAACTATGCAAGTAGATATATTACTTGGTTGTACTAGATCTGATATGTGGTCAAAGTCAATTGATGATTCCATCTATGTCAGTTCCAATGTCATTAGAAGCTGATATGTGTCAAGTGGGCTAAGGAAACTTAACCACCATTCGTCAACCCACTCCTTTGACTCACACTCATTCCAAGATTAAATTGTACATGAAGAGAAAAAGCATTCCATTTTTTGCATATGGATACTCCATGAACCCATATTTCAGCTTATGAAAGAGTGTAGCTCACTTGATCCTGTTAGTGTACAAAAATCCTCATATTGTGCAATGTTAGTATCATCTATCAACCAAAAAAATCTACAAATTGAAGACTTACCTTCATTACCTAGAACCATCAAAGCATTACACCACTTGGAAATTGATTTTTCATCTATCAACTTTTCATTTTCTTTATAGCTTAACTCTTCTCATGCTATGGCTCTTTTGATACATGCTCTTGCACCATCATGTTCACCCTTTCCATGCCCAGACTCACAAAAGTTCCACATATGTTGAGCACCTTTAATATTATGCATCCTTCTTAACCAATAAAACATCCACAAGTTCTTGAATTGTAATGCACAATTATCTGACCATATGATATGTTGACTAAATTATATTCCCCTTCTAGCTAAATCATTATAGAACACCTGAAAGAAACCTTGCACAAACTTTGTAGAATGCATGTGATTAGATCACTGATATAAAAATGATACTCCCTTGTGATCTTTATTTCATCCTCTGTACTATCATTGGCATGAATAAATGCAATGTGCACAAATATAGAAACCTGTGTGGAGCTGTAATATTGTGATTGCACCTCATGTTTTGGCTATAGACTATAGTTCTCTACAAATTTGATGACCGAAATGATGCTATCAAATGGAAATTTTTCCTTGCATAACTTGAATTGAAAGTCTAGCCATCGAGCTCTATGGGTATGCCTTGCATAATCATACACTATATTGTCATGAAATGTAGACATAAAATGATACACTAGAATCTTTTTAATAACCAAATCACACCTTTTTTCTTCTTTACAATATTTTGTATGGTTGGCCACTATTTTATACTTTCAAAACTCTACTAGTTCATTTCCAACCGCAATTGTACTTTCCATATATTCACATATTGGCATACGTTGCAAGCCACCACAATGCTAACATGTGCCATCCAATCATAATTTCTTGTAGAATATTTGACCTTCCCCTCTTTCACATAAAATTGTTGATATGAAGTATCTTGAAGATGTATGTGGGGCATATATGTCACAGTCCTACAAAAAATTATTAGTATGCAAATCTAAACATATAGACCAATAAACATCAAAATGGTTAGAAATTTCAATATGTAATATACAACAACAAGTAGTGCATGTGTGATTTATTTTGACACAAAAAATATTTAGCATTCCAAAACATCTTTAAGAAAATTTAACTTGAGGATAAATCTCTAGAAATTTACCAAACAATTGTGTTTGAGTCATATCCAAAAAATATTTTGGATGTGGCCCATGGTTTTGACTACTAATTCTCCTCCTTACTACATCCCTTTGATTCAAAGATACCCTTGTGTAATTATTCCAAAAATCTTCAATTAGTGATCTCAATGCTTCAAAAATTATTTTATGTTTTTCGTGGTAGTCTCCCTGAGAATTCCCATAATTCATTGTCATTAGTGTCCCTGATTCTCTAACGCCTTCCAATGGCTCTTGATAAAATTTTCCTATTTATTCTCAATTCTTGACTTGTCTTTCTAATGACATGAAATCTATTTATTTGATTACTTACTATTATTTATTGAATGACACATCATGTGACATTACTATCTTTTGTGTGTGAGGTGTTACCCACACTCTTATATGCACTCATTAGAATCTTCACAGTAGATTTTTCACTTGAAACCTCTAATGTTCTCAACCCAAGAGTATTGATGATGGATGTATACTTTATACTTCACATCATTTCAACAAATAGTTGACATCTTCTGGTCTAATTTAATTTTTCAAAAAACACTCTCGAAATCTTATGAGCATATCTTCTACAAGTGTGTTTTAGAATCTAATCTTTCATTGGCTACAAAATATTCTCATCAATATCAATCAAATACTTGGGATTTGTATGTAAAATTCTAGGTGGTTTTCTCAAAGGTAAAGTCCTCTCAATATATACACCATTAAAACTTAAAATAAAACTAATACAATAAAAAAAAACTATCATAAATATTGCTAACCATGATGCATGGTTAAGCACACTAGATAAATAATGTAGGAGTTTTATGCACTATATTCATGATGTAATCTTCACTCAAAAGGTATGAAAATCAAAGGATACTATGTCATTCAACCTTAATTCACACCATATATGACATAAAATTTGATCCATTACACACTAGAGTTGATTTCACTCAACCATGGTGAATGTGCAAGCACACTAGGCATGACATAATATTTTCATGTATATTAGCCATATAAGTAATGTCAATATTCCTAATACATAAGTGCACTAGGACACACCATAAGACTAAATAGCATGCATGGTATTGGATGATCGAAACAAGATCCTTATAATCAATTACACATAGTTAATGCCATCAATCCTAATACATAAGAACACTAGCCATATCGTGTAGCCTTCATGGAATATTTCCTTTCATCAAAAGCCATGAAAATTGCAAGATATTCACCATATCAGACCTTAACTAACATTTTCATTTGAAATGTTTGTCATATATAAGTGATTTTTTCTAGTTTGGGGTGAATTTGAAGTTATTTCCTAGCAATAGAGGGTTTGACAAGTTTGCAACGATTACTTTAGAGAAACAAAGGGTAAATTGGATTGTGTTTGGATTGCTACTTGCAATTAGATCATCACTAAATGAGAAAGAAGAAAATGTTGAGATACAAAACTTAAAACTATAATTAGATAAATTGAAGATTAAGCAAGAGATTTTGGCAAGTGGATAAAACAACAAAGACAAGATTTGTTGTTTTTACCATTCCAATGGAGGTTAAAAAGTGTTTTTTGTGGTCTTTGTCTAAGTTAAATTTTCCAAGAGAGGCTAACATTATAATGATAATTTTCAAAGGAACCCCCCTTGAATGCTCATAGATGTCAAAAAGTAAAAAAAAAAAATGAACATGTAATATGAATTTCAACAAAATATAATCTAATCCCTTCATAAAATATAATGCATTTGATTAAGGATATGTATGTTGTGCAGTCATAATTTTGAATACTTAGCAAAATCTAATCCCATAAGAGAATGAAGGGAAATGTAAAGAACATATTTAAAGACTTGACATACCTTAAAATTGGATATTCAATTGGAGAAACTACCCAATTATGCATGTAGTCTTTTCTTCTTCTTGCACATCAAACTCAACAATTTGATCATCTCACAAAATTGCTTCCTTTTCAATGTTTAATTGTATATAACTCTAATATAATTACTAAAAATTATACAATTAACCAATGTATATTGTTAAATTATAATAATTCAATCATTCTCAACATTGCAACAATACAAAAATTGAAACTTCAGTTGATATAATCAAATTTGATACAAAAATGCTATTATTTCCTCCTTCCTAAGTTGGAAAACCATAAAAAGGTGGTGGAATGTGTAAAAATTGCATGTACTCTTCCCAATAGCATCAAAAAGCATTTTTTTGCTAAATCATGCATAGAAGCAAGATAATAACAAAGCATGTGGGCCTGGATCATGGGTTTCCTACCTATTTTACCGATTCTAGAGCAATACAAAATGTGCTTGCATTATAAACTAAGCACTTTTTAACTTGTTTTAAAAAAGATCATATTTCAACATTTCCAAAATATGCTCACATTTTGAAAAAGTTGATTTTGTAAAGGTTTATTAACTTTTATCATATGTCAATAGGGGCTTGGTTTAAGGTACATCAATGAGGCTTGTCTTTGACAAATTATGGCATCTTCTAAGTTCTATGTATGTCTCATTTTGTGTGTGATTTGAAGTTTCACCACAATTCCCTATACACTCAAGCATGTGCATTAACCCTCAACTATGTATCTTAAATCTTAAACCCTAAAAACTTTACCCTATACCCTACAACCTCAACCCTCTAACCTATACCTTTAACCTTAAACCATTAATCCATCAACCCTTAAACCCTCATTACTTAACCATCAACCCTAAACCCTGAACCCTTAAACCCTAATCCCTCAAGCATATACACTAATCCCTCAACCCTATACCCTAATCTCTCAACCCTATACCCTCAACTCTCAACCCTCTACCCTATACACTTTATCCTCAACCGTAATTCATCATCCTTCAACCCTTAAACTCTAAACCCACCAACCGTATACCATCAACCCTTTACCCTAATCCCTCAACCCTCATCCCTCAAACCTTAATCCCTTAAACCCTCAACCCTTAAACCCTAAAACCCTCAATTAGTAATTATTAATCAAATTTAAATTTAGAAGTTAAAATAGAAGATTAAGGGATAGTCAAAAGGTATTTTTAATTGACTAGAGATATTTTAAATAATATCTAAAAAATATTAAAAATATATATTTATAGAAAGTTACACTATTTTCTATCTAACAATGAATGCAAAATCCCACCTAAATTTCCCAAGCTATATTTAGATACACTTATTTTATTAGAAAATAAAATATTACTTATTGTTAAAAAATTAAAATATTTGGAGAGTGATCCTCAAATGGTATGTCCCATGTTTTTCTCTAAGTGAAATGTTGAAATCAATATTTTTAACCAAATTCTCATTTTTTGTCCCTTATTAACAAGCAAACCATTAAAAATGGCCTGGGGAGGATCAGTTGGCTTGGGTTGGTTCTTCTACAGCTAAATATATAGCTAGAGAAGGTTATAAATTGTTGGGGGTGGAGGATATGCCATCAACTTTACCTCTACATTTTTGTTGGAACCGTGCTTGCCTTCTGAAGGTTGGTACCTTTGCATGGGCGATAGTAAGAGGGAGGATTATCATGGCGGACAAGTTCAAGATGTTAGACTATGCGGGTCCTTCAAGGTGCATTTTTTGTAAAAGGGTTGAGGAAAGTTTGGATCATCTTTTAGTTGGCTTCCCTTTTGCACAAGCGTGTTGGAGATGGCTCTGTGCTATATTGGGTTAGAGTTGTGCCTTGCCCAATGATGTTCTTTCTCCTTTCTCTGCTTGGATGGTTTTCAAAAGGGACTCCCTTTATCATGATTTGTGGTTTGTAAGCCCCTCCTTAGTAATTTGGGAGATTTGGAAAGAACAAAATAGACATTTGTTTATGGAGAAAGCAAGGTTTTTTCTGGCTTTGATTAATCGTCTAGAAGCAACGATTGTGGAAGTGGTCAATGGGAGAGTGAAGTTGAAAAATGAGGGTGATTGGTTCTTTTCTGAATGGGATGCAAGTATGCGTAGGAACTAGTTTGGATTGGATATTCCAAAGCCTGGTGCTTGTAATGGGGGAGATAGGAAAGAGGCAAGGAAGAATGCAAAGTGGGAACCCCCAAAGAAGGGATGATTTAAATTGAACTTTGATGGGGCATCCTGAGGAAATCTAGGGATTGTTGGGTCGGGTTGTTGTGTTAGGGATGATAAGGAAGATTGATTGCAGAGAAATCTGAAAGCCTTCCTATAATCACAAACACAGAGGCTGAGCTTCGAGCTCTTATTGAGGGTCTTAAGTTGTGCAAGAGATTGTAGCTAGAAAATGTGGAATTGGAAAGTGACTTGATGGTGGTGGTTCAGGCTTTAAAGAAGGGAAGTTTGGTGAATTGGAGATTACAGGCTTTGTTGGAAAAAGTGAGAGATTTGGTAAGAGGCATCCCTATATTTTCTATCAAGCATATTTATTAGGAAGCCAATGAAGTGGTGGATAGGTTGGTGAATTTGGGTGCTAATGGGGAGCAAATGTGTAGAATCTGTGATCTAGGAAAGGATGGGGGCTAAATCCTTGTGTCTTCCATGACTAGCAAGTGGGTGGGATCGGTATTGGTGTTGTCGGAGGTGACAACATATTTTTGGCTAGCACGGGCATCAAGGATATGGGTGGTGGCAGGGATTTAAGTCTGAAGGCTGGCTATGGGACTATATTGGTTGTCTATTCAGCCTCTTAATTTTGACTGACCGCTTGGTCCGGACAATGTGGGGAACGATGTGATGGGACGCGGGTGTAGGTTTGTGGTTAAATTATTGTTTGATGGTGAATTTGAAACATTCTCTTTGATGGACCTGACAGAGTCTCCAATTAGTCTTCCATCTGGTAGGAAACTCTGGGCATTTTACAGGTGCATAAGGCATGGGTGACTAAAGTCTGTTTTCAAGATATGGGATGAGCTTGTTCTTGGAGTGATGAAGATTTTGCTTGGTGAAGAGTTTATGAGTTTGTCTGAGCATTGGTGGACCAATGTCGACATTGTGGCCAGGTTTCTTGCCTCACTCCTGGACTTGGAGGTGCCACGAGCAATGGCAATCCTAATAGCAAGAAAATTGGTGTGGGAGAATTTCTGGAGGGCGTGATGGACGTGATTATCATTGCAATTTTGGGCGTTGGGGTGTTGTGGCCATGAGACTTACAAAGGGCTTTGGTTCTTGGGGAGAGGGTGGATTTGTTCCCATTCATCATGGACATCGTTGGTGAAGACCTTTGGTGCCATCACACACAGACTAGATGTAGGCTTATATTCCTAAAACACTTTATGTTTTTGGAACCGTCGAGCAGGGTGGATTGGCGTTGTCTCTTTCGAGGCTTCCTGGTTGCAGACGGAGTGTTATGGGTTGACTGAGGCACAAATTTTCTAAGTAATTTTTTTTATGTTTTTTTGTATAATTTTGTGTGGTCTTTTGGTGGTGGGTTAGGATGGGTCTGGGTTGCAAGGTTGGAGTGTCTGGTGTGTTCTTTTGTTGGGTTGGAGTAACTCTTGGGTGGTATGGGGTTTTTGAATTTCCTGGACAATTACAATGTTGAATGTAAAATCATTTCTTAGTTAATGAAATACAAATATTTACGTATCAAAAAAAAATCAAACCATTAAAAATTTAAAGATAATGTGAACTAAGAATTTTTTATATTTTGTGTGTAAACTTAAAAAAAAAAAATCAAAAATAATATATTTTCAAAATGTTTTTTAGTAATTTTTTTATAATTTATAGCATCCTTAATTACTAATATTTTCCATAGTACACAATTGCTTTAGAAATAAGATAAATTTATAATTTATTAAATATGGATCATTAGCATTGATACTAGTGCATGAATATTTTTTTATAATTTTTTATGCATATTTTATATATATATATTTTTTTTTTAATTCAAATACATTTTTTGTAATATATTTTTTTAATCAAGGATATTACTATGGAGCCCACATATAATTTTTTGAATTATTTTTATAATTTTTTAATTTTTATATATGTATGAAACATAGACCTTTTTTTTAAAAAAGTTTCTATGTTCACTAGTAAATAGAAAAAAAATATAAATATTTAATAAAATATATTAGAAACTATACTTTTGAAATCTCTTAATTATAGGGCTATGATCTTCCAAAATTTCATTCTATGGTGACTCTATTTGATGGTCCAACCCTTGCTTTAAAACTCTTTTTTTTACTCTATGAGCAATAGGAGGATGGCATCAATAAAAATTCAAACAACTATACCTTTGTTTGAGATTATTTCTTTTATTTGAAGGTCTATTGAATAAAGGATTTTGAGCATGAATATATATATATATATATAGGTATGTGCAAGATCATGATGGGCCAAAAAGTGGTGATATGTAAGTGATATGATGGCCCATGTGGCTGATGACTTTTTTTAACCAAAAATTAATGAAACGAAAAGGGTTTTTAAAGGAAATTCTCATCTTTCCACCAATATAAATTATGCTTTATTTTGAGTTTAATAAATAATTATTATTCATTTTCTATTTGAATTACAACTAAAGTCCTAATTGATAGGCTGGTTGAAAAACATCTATAGCTTTCAAACAGTATAACATTTTTTGAATATGAAATATGTGTCACATTCTATGCTTCACATACTATAGGATTAAAAAAAAAAATTGAATTTCATGAAGTTTTGACCAAGTTAAGGTGGTCAGACATATGATTTTTATACTTTTAGAATTTGTAATAAAAAATTCATAATTAATTATTTACTTGGAAAAAAATTGGAAAAAAATATGCATCACATGAGACATGAGTCCTCTACTTATATCTAAAATATTATGAAAAAATATTATCATTTTATTGTGGTTAGGGTGGTTAGATAGACACCTACTTCTTATTTTTTCCCCGAATTTAAATACTATTGCATTCAAATTTCAAATTTTCACCAAATAGATTTTTATTTTTTAAATAAACCTAGTAGTTTATAAACTACATTCAATTTGCTACAGATTCTATTCTTACACATTTTTGAAATAATATAGATAACTTATTCAAATTTTTACGTTAAGTTGTCTAACTCTGATTTTTCTAAAATTTTCACCACTTAAGGCCTATTTTTTCCATTATGATCCTACACATACCATATATATATATCTTCATTCAAAGGTCTCAACCTTCATTTGAAGGTCATGATAACATTAACAATGATGCAAGGTCCTTTGAATACCTTCATCGAAGGTGTGTTACATGTCATTGCACCTTGGACTCATTCTTTTGCCCCAACCCACAACTAAGACACATTGTTGTGGGATTTCCTTAGAATTCATAATTATTATTAACAACCAAATGTATTTCCTTTGAGATAATTGTACTCTTTACATAAGATATATATTTAGTACATGAATAAAAGATGTGTTCATCAAAAATTTGAAGGAAAATGAGGTTAAATTGTTTGAAGAGATTGCTTTAATAAAATTCAATCCTTATCAACAAACTCACAAATCCCTATCAACAAAAAAACCCAATTAAATTTCAATATATTGAAAATAATTAATAATAAGCAGCTGAAAAAATAAAATTAATATCATTAAATTTTACTCTCAATTGCAAGCACTCTGAAACATAAAGCTCAAAAAAAATGATAATCAAATTTCATTACACTATAGTAAATGATCTCACTTCAATTTACTCCTCAATCTTGTATCCACCACTTTCTCAAATACTCACTCAAAACAATAGAACTTGCTCTTCTAATTAATTGAATAGAAGACAATCAAATCCTATTTTTCTACTATATCTTAGAAACCACTACTTTGAATTTATACATGTCACTTTAATATTTTTTATCTACTAATTTAACCAAATCAAAATTTAAAAACTTAAATAAAATAACTTATCGACCATTTTTTTTAAAATCTATTAGTATACCCATCACACCCCCTAGAGATGCAAGTGTGATAAAAAAAAAAAACAAAAAGGTTGTAAAACAACGGGATTAAATCAATGATAAACCATACATCTTCTACGAAGGACTAATCATATTTTACATAGCTTATGGGATCATTTTTTAATATGGCCATACGTTCGTAAAGATCCTCTCCTCGTTTCCTAGATTTTTCCTTCAAATGTTTTCAAATCCAGCGTGTCCTCGGAAGGGCAGAGGAAGGCTCCGAAATTGCGCATATAGATATTCGAGCTAGTATTAGTTGCACGTACGGCAGATCTTCACTACGATAATACCAATCGTTTCGCCCTCCAAAGTTGTGCTTTAAAAAAATGCCATTTTCTCTTAACAAATTTTAAACTAATTGGCAATACAATATAAGTGCGTTTGTCGACCCACAGGGCTATCCCGGAAGGAGCCCTGCCATTACTATATTAATATCTACGTAATATAAATACACAGAAGCTTATTTCCCAGTATTTTCATCAACTTTTGGCTTTAATGGTCGATCACCATCCATTTCGACAAGCCCACACCTCTCATTATTTTAATAACTTGTCTCTAATGTCGGAAGAGCTATTGTCGTCTTCAAATTTGGTGATCACAGAAGCCTGTAATATAATATCTTAGTCACTGCCGTGCAGATGTTATTATAGAGGCTGTTCTTTAGACTTACGTATACATTCCTTTTTTTTCATTCACTGAATGAGGTCAATGTCGGCGGACTTCGTGTTGTAACGCACAAAGCACAAAACAATGTTTGATCTATAATTGTTTATTTCTTTAAAATTTGTATGGACTCTGGTTCGATCTTTACTCACCTATTTGTGTTTTTTTTTAATCATATGAATAATTTAAAATTGGCCTAAACGTCCGATGGCACGAATGAAGATGTTTGAGCTCAAAAAACTCTACCCCACTGTCGGCGTGATCTCAACCCTTGCCAACTGTTAATTGGACTTATGATAATAATTAATGACAGTGGCCCCCAATTCCACCCAAGTACCAGCGTGATATGCGAATCCACTCTGCCTTGTTTACAATAATATCCTACAGTGAATTCCCATATATGGCTCAATCATATCACCTAATTTGGATTGGGACGTGAAAGGTTGCGTTAAACAAACCATTCAGAGAAGGCAGTGGGACTGGGAATTTTATCTATAAATACATATCTAGCTCTGCCTGTATCCTTCACTACACGCCTCTGCTTTGAAATATAGTCTACTTTTTTAATCGATAATCCTCACTGCCTTGCACAGAGCACCAATGGCAATTGGAATCTTGCTAATCATGGCCGAAAGTGAATTTAAATCAGCTAGCTCGAATAATGGGATAGTTGTGAATGTCGAAAATAATCTGAGCAAAGTGCTGCGCATGAGTTCGGGTAGCGGAGAGAGTAGCTACGCTCAAAACTCGAGCAGGCAGAGCTCCGTCTTCAAATCTATGCAGCGTGCCTTCCACAGCCTAATTCAATCTCTCCCCATTCAAAATCCCAGCGGTTTACTGCGAATCGCAGACTTGGGCTGCGCCACCGGGATGAACACCGTTTCTGAAGTGGATTTTGTGGTGACGACCATTAAAAAGCTGTGCTCTAAGCGGGCTCTGTCGATTCCCCAGCTGCAGGTGTTTTTCAACGACCTACCTTGCAACGATTTTAATGGGTTGTTCATGCTGTTGAACTCGTTGAAGCCTGATTACATGACAGCGGGAGTGCCTGGCACCTTCTACCAAGCCCTGTTTCCCCATGGAAGCATCCACATCTGCTTCTCTATTATGGCATTGCATTGGCTTTCGCAGGTAATTCAAGTGGGAGAAAGTGTGTTTGTGATTTCTCTGGGTTTCGATGTTCTGAACCAGTTTGGTGTAATTGCAGGTTCCCGAAGGCGTAGGCAATGAGGGGTCGTGTGTGTACAACAGAGGAAAGGTTTGGATCAATGGGGGCAGAGCACAAGTGGCGAGAGCATACGCAGAGCAGTCACAGAAGGATCTGCGTAGATTCTTTCAATGGCGAGGACAGGAAATGGCAAGCGGGGGCGTCATGTTCATATGCGCAATGGGACGTCCCAATGGAGTGAGTGCAGAGCACCAGGTCACATCAGAGGGTGAATACTGTGGACCCGACTTTGAAGCAGCTTGGGACGACCTTATTTCAGAGGTAAAGACAAATTTATTTATGCATTGGAATCCAAATCAGTGATCACTATGATTTTCAGAATTCAACTGTCTCTGCCTCCTTATATTTATAGTTTTACTCGAACTACAAATAAATCCCTGCATAATTTGATGCACTGCGTAAATACAGATGGTATTCAAATATAAGTTTAATCTGAAGAGTATTGAAATTTGTTGTTTATTTTAATAGGGAATTGTCAAGGCTGAGACGAGGGACAATTTCAATCTGCCATGGTATTTCCCCAGTGCAGACGAAATGAGAGAGGCTGTTGAAGCGTCGGGTGCGTTCGAGATTGTGAAGATGGAAGTGTCCAGTGGAGTGTGTTGTATGGGTGAAACAGAATTTGAGGAATGGGTAAGTGATGTGCAATCTTTTGGGAGGAAGAAGGCGAGGCTGGTGAGGAGCTTTGTGGGAAGCCTTGTGGAAGACGCAATTGGAGTGGAGAATTGCAATGCACTGTTTGAGAGAATGGAAAGGAGGTCCAGTGAGTTGTTGGAGAAGGGCCTTCTCCATCCTTCCAGATTTGTTCCTTGCGTTGTAGCCGCTCTCGTTAGAAAATGAATACATGTGTTCTCACTTCTTAAATTCCTCCTGCTTTAGTTCTTGTATTCCATCTGTATCCAGTAAAGTAAAAAATTTCACGATGCTTTGTTCCACTACACATTTTTAGACGTGAAGTTGTGGTAGCCAAGGATATGTTGACAAAACGTCCTTTCCATATACATAATGCATTTATAAATGAATCGTCCTTTTCCACTGAGTAATTCTAGTCTTATATAAAAATATCAAATTTCCATGCATTAAATATGAGTTAATGAATTGTCATTCAGTTGTTATTATAACATGAATTGTCACTCAATGTCTATTAAAAATTAGATGAATAGTCTTTTGTCTATGAATGCATCCTAATCTTATATGAAAATAACAATTAAAATTGATCAATCATGCATTACATTTATACGACCAATTTATCATCTAATCTTAATTAGCATGAATTATCATTTAATTCCTAAATTATAAATTAAATGACTAATCATATTTTCATTATTCCATTTTGGTCTTGTCTGAAAATATCAAATAAAATTGATCAAGACGATGCATTATATTGACACAATTAACTTATAACCTAGTATTAATTAACATGAATTATCACTCAATTTCTACTACAAATTGAATGAATAGTCTTTTTTCTATGGGCAAATCTTATTCTTAAGTGAAAATAGCAAATAAAAATTATTTCAACCATGCATTACATTAAAACAACTAACTTATCATCTAAGCTTAATTAACATGAATTGTCACTCATTTTCTATAAATTAAATGAATAATGTTTTTCCATGAATACATCCTATTCTCAGGTGAAAATAAGGAATAAAATTGATTGATCACGAAATACATTAACACAACTAACTCATCAACTAAATTTAATATCCCATTGAAAAGTAGCAAGTGATGGGAATGTGTTACTATTAACTACATACAATGCACAAATCTATATTTCTATCTTTGTCTCATCTACTCTTGGCATAATGTGATGCATGGTGGTGTACCCAGAAAAAAATACTTGTGATTAAAATTACTTGTAGGGTAAGACATGTCTAATTATTCATAAATTTTTTCTTATATTGGATTAAGTTACAAGTGGTAGAAATTTAACATAATGGTTTAGAAGTCTAACCAATTTATATTCATAATTTTATTAATTTTAAGTAAAGGTTTGCATATACATTTACAAGAAACTTTCTACTGTCTAAGAACATCATAATTTCAAAATCTAGTACCAAAAACCTTTATTTAGATCTATAATTAAATGCATATTTTCTAATTGTAAGTTTGAAAAAATCTTAGGTCTTATTTTTTTCTCTAGTATTCAAGAGAATGGTCTTTATTTCATTTTCAACATAATATATTTCCATTTAGAGAGTAAATGCTTCATTGATTACCATTAAGCATGGATACAATTTGTAGCATCATAAATTGCCACTCTTGACAATTTCACTCTATGTTTTTCCCTCCTTAATTTATTGGACCTGATTAAGTTCCTAATATCCTAAATCATGTATTATGTGGCCCAATTTAAAATAGTTTCTGACAATTTTCAAGCATAAAATAATTTCTAAAAGTGGCGCCCTAAGTGCCTATGTCCCACTATTTTGACTCCAAATTCAAATATGTTGGTGTTGGCATTTTATTATTTGAAATTCAAATATCTAAAGTTTGCCATTAGTATTTAATTTTAAAAAAATTAGAATAATAGCATATAAATACCTAGTTATTGCATCATTTCAAACCTATCTAGCATTAACAAGCATTCATGAGTAAAAGCTATTGCCAAGATCATTCAAGAGCATTCAAGAAAAAGTCAAGAGAAACCATTAGAGAGTTATTGCAGCAATTCAATATCCAACATCATGTCAAAGTGTATACACATGTTAGTTTATGTTAGTTCATGTTATCATCATTTTGTGAGGGCCAATGTTTGTTGTAGGTCTCCAAAGCATTCAATAAAATCAAGCAAGCAAGATCCAAGACCTTGAGGTGATGTGCATGACTTCAGTCCTTCAAGGAATCCATTGAAGGGTGGTGAGTTGCAACACTTTGTGATGTTATCGTTTCTTCTTATTATTTATCCATTTATCATTGACATTGTTATTGTGGAAGTGGAAACACTTACACAAGGTTTGACTAAGGCAAGCCCCTAAAATGGCACAATATTTTCTCTCTTTGTGAATGTGCAAGTTCCAAAAATTTTGAAGACACTTTATTCATTGTTGCATTCAAAACCCTGGGCCTTGACATTGCACGAAAAACTCAAATTTGGAAATATCTAACAATGATTTGACAAGTTTGCAAATGGGAAGCGAAATTGTAGATCTGACATTAGAGGACTGCAAAAATGGATCTGAAAAAGACTTAGTAGGATAGTGGCGCCCTCGGAGGAAATTCCCTTGAAAATCAAGTTGAAATTTATACCATAGCTGCATAGTGTCCTCCCCCTTTTGTTTCTATTGTTCGATCTTCTATGTGACAACTCATATTTTATGTAGTTACATCAAAACACTAATTTGCATTAGTAGGACAATTAAGTCCTTGCATTTCATTATTAGGACAATTATAGATTTGGTTAAGGGTTGGTTGACTCACCTATCAGGTTGTAATTCAATCACACACCTTGTCCAAATCCATCAAACCACCACTACCATTCAAATCTCTAATAAACCATTTGAAAAAGTGCCCAAACTGTAGCATCAAATCTTAGGGTTTCACTTTTTCTATGTTTCACAATTCAAAGGATGAGAAGATGTCATTGGATTTAATTTTGCAACAGTTTCTATAACTAACTAAACCATGGATTTTTGGTACCCAAGGACTTCTCTAGCTCTTCTAGGGTTTTTCACCTAAAAGGAGAGAGGTAGCGCCAAAAATGTTAAGGGTTCATTCAAATTATATTATGTATGATGTTATATAAGTTGAATAAAGTAAACTAAATGAAACTAAGTGATTTAAATGAATGATTACGAATAAAAAACTAAGATTTAAGCTATGCTGGAAAACACATTGTGATATGCAAACAATAAACTAAAACATGAAATAATGCAAAATAGAAAGAAATGGGATGAAACAGAGTGCACCTAGGCAAGGTTTGAGAAATTTGGAATGTTGTGAATGTTGTCTGAAGTTACTAAAAATCAACAGTGGGACTCATTCGCCCAGGGTGGCAAATTAGTCTTGCTACTAGTGAAAAAGTATCGAGAATAAGTTTTTGACTATCCGGATCTGGAATCTTAAAAAATTCAAATTTTTAGTCTTAAGATGGGACTAATTCCCCACTGGTGCAAATAATTCCTCTCCCAAAATTCTAAGAAATCAAGAGACAAATCTACAACACTAGATCTAGAAATGTCTGCTTGTCGGGTTGTCGAAGTTAATTCTACAGGAAACAGATAGAAAGCCTTCTCCAAGCTTGAAATAGAGTTGATTTGACTTGAAGCACCTAGTTGACTTGTTGACCAATCTTCAATTACCTAAATGCTTATTAAATCTGCATACCTAGGTTTGCAAACACACATGCAAGGGGGGAAAATGGTTGAGGGTTAGCAAATGGGGGTTTTCCTTGGTCAAACCCAACTTTGGTAATCAAATCCTTAATAAAATAACAAAATGAAAGAGAATGATAAACTAACAACATGCAAATAATATCAACTTACCAACCCCTTGATAATGCAACTCTGAAGTTGTGCTAATGGATGCTCCAAAATGCTTGAATAATGCTTGATAAGATGTTGTAAGATGCTTGAATGCTTGAGATTGCTTGAATATGATGTGTGAATGTTGGAGAATGTAAAATGTCATGAAAATCACTTATTTATACAATCTTGTGCCTTAGTAACCCATTCATACCTCATCACAGGCCGACGTCAAGTGTTCTTGAATAAAACCCCAAAAGGAATTTTAAAATATTTTGAATTTGGAGCCAAGGGGGACTCATTTTCCACCCATGGCAAATGGGTCCCACCTAGGACCTGAAAATGGGTGTTAGGAATTATCTTGTATTTAATTTTTTTTTTGGATTAACATTCAAAATACACTTAATTAAGCATATGAGGGCATAAAGGGACCAAATAAAGCATAAGAAGGGTGTAAATAGTGAAGTTATGCCTAGAAAAGTGTGAAATCTTGTTACAAGACTTTACAACACTTCAAAATAGAACTTGTTTAGTGATGAAAAGGTGGCTTTTAGGTAATTTATAATGAATATATTCTAGAAGAGTGTAGAAACATCTTACAACACTTTACAACACCTTCACAAGATGTCATTATTTTAATTTTAATACCTAAATATGCATGTTCAAGCCATGTTACAGCATAAAATCAGAGAAAAATAGATCAAACATCATGAAACAAGAACTAAAAGGCCATGAAAATGATAAGGGGCCATTTTTCTATGGCACATTTAGCCCCCACTTTAGTGAGAGGATGAACCTACTTCAAACTCACACTAAAGTAGCCATGAACATCGAGATGAGGGTTCAAATTCTCTTACATAAGCAAGATTGAATACAATGATCAAGAGGGATGATCAAGACCCCAAGATGAAGATCCCATGGAAAACTAAGCATAAGAACAAAGGAACACACAAATGAAAGAGAGAATCAGATGAAGCTTCAATCATTTGTCCAACTAGTTGTGGATTAGATCTAGGCTAAAAGAGAATGTATACTCACTCTGGGGTGATAGAACTCAGGGCAGTCCGTCGGGTGAGAAGGCCCAAATGTACTCACTTTGGGGCCATGAAAATTTTGATTATCTGCAGGGTAAGAAAGTCCAAAAGGTAAGATACATACACTAGTTGGTATGCACTCAGAAACACAAAGGTGGCTACAAGGAAAAGTCATGCCGCTAGGTGGGCTTCTCGCTCAACCATATCAAATTTATATCTCCTGATAAATTTAGCAAGGCACCACAAAGAAAAATGAAATGTCGGTTCGTAACTCATGAGACAAGCAAAGCTCTGTATGCTTAGAAATCATGAACAAAAAGAAAAGGGGTACCACAGACATGCAAGTTGTGTTATGCAAGGTGGAAAAAATGCAAAGTGTAAAGATGCAAAAATGTAAAATGTAAAAGGTGTTCAAAGGAGTCTTGTGAAGTTCATGCAAGGTCAATCACTTAGGGAACATTGTGCCTAATGTCTCCAAGAGAGGACCAATCAAATAATAGTATATTCACAATTTAGGGGATGCGGTGTGTCACGTCAAGCCACCAAGAGGAATGTAATGTGCTAAGATAGATCACACTTATGAAGGACATCACACCCAATGTCATCCACAAATTGATGAATGCATCACATAAACGACAAGGCTACACTAGGAACCAAGAATTCCAATGAATTATGGTAATGTATGCCCCCCACTTTAAAGGAATTGCTACACATCGTTCTGTGAGCAATTACTTTAAAGTAGCAAAGGGAAAATATGAAAGGAAAATGAGACATGAGAGCCAACTTGGAAAGCCCTATGCCAAGTCATATGTTTCAAAGTGAGGTTGTGTCATGTCAATGAAAATGAAATACAAAATAAAGGGAGTTGCCCCCCAGAAAAGAAAACACACCAAACACATAAGGGATCTATGGATTTGGGGTTAGTATGTTCATTGCTACAATGTTTTTATGAAATATCTCAGAACTATCATCATTCCCCAAAACACATAGAACTAGAAGAATGACACAAATAGAGTGAAAGAAAAAGAAAATCTGTTTTGGGACAACATGGAAGAGACATTGCGGTCTCGACACTTTGCATCATCCCCAAAAGGAAAACACAAGAAAAAAGAAATAAAATGAAAGGGTGAAAGAAAATGAAAATTATTTTGGGTCAACATGAAGGAGACATTGCAGTCTCAATGCTTTGCATCATACAAAAACCAAAAAGAGAAAAAGAAAAGGACCTTTGTGGGTCAACATGGAAGAGACATAGGGTGTCTCTACACTTTGTGTAATCCCCAAAAGGAGAACATTCATGAAACAAAAGCGAAAAAGACAATGCACAACATATAGAAGAATTGAGGTACAAATAGAGGAAGTGTACAAAGAGAGAGAACATCAAACACACATTAGGGGGGAACACAATACACATAAAGGAAAATGAAAAGGAACAATTAATGAAAATGTAAGTCAACCACTAACTAAGTTATTGGTTTCTCAATCCTAAATGGTTAAGCGGAAAAGGAATAACATAGTTAAGAGATAAAGGACAATGCATTACAAGGACAAGGCTAACAATGTCTTGCCCCCACAAAGTGTAAAGGAAAGAATGAGACGATGTGAGTGATGGGAAAAGGGTTACAAAATAGTGAGAATAGGGAATTTGACAACTATGGCATGATGGTGATGGGGAAACAATCAGTATCAGTGAAGTGATACTTATCCAGGATGTCCTTCAATGTCCAAAATTCTTCTGTTTGATGACCAAGGATGAGATGATATTTGCAAAATGGTGTGTTAGAGTCTTTAGGAAGAATAACTAACCTATTCATAGGTGGTAAAAGTATAAGACCTTTTTTTAAAAGTAGTTGAAGTCTCCTTTCACATTCAGGTGGAGGATGTGTAGGAAACTTGATTTTCTTCAATTTGTAAGGTCATTTTCATTTGCTAGATTCTCCTTGTTCATGAATAGAAAGAGGAAGAGGACCCGTAGGGATCCCAACATCCTTATCATTAGAAGGAGATAATGGTTGCTCTCATGGAGGATAATTTTCAAGTCAGGAGAAGCATCAACGATCACTTTACCATCATCCCGAAGTCTCCTAGGTTGAAAAGGATGTCTATCAGGATGAGAAGGATCTTGATATCCTAGTCCTGTTGTGTTTTCTTTTGTTGGTTTTTGTTAAAGAAGTTGATGAATGTCATGTTTATGTGTTGTGTCACAATCTTGTTTACTTAGAATAGTGAAGCCTTTACCATATGTTTCTTCAAGGTTGATAGGAGTGTTTGTGACTTTATGATCGTAAGATGGTTGTGAGTGTGTTTTTTTAGAAGAAATAGGTCCACTTGAGGGAGGAATCTTAGGTCCTGCATGAATTTCAGTATGCAAGTATGTAAAGTGATCAAGAGGTGTGAACGTAGGAAGATCTTGGGACTTCATGGAGGGATAAAAGGTTGCATTGGCTTCTAAGTTATCAAGGTAGTCATTATGGAACTTGTTCATGCTATCATCATCTTCTCCAATGATGTCTACTTCATGAGGAGGACAATCATGAAGATTTGAAGGAACATGAGGATGTTCAATGTCATTAGGGTCATAGCCAAAGGCACAATTGGACATGTCTACCAAGGATTTTAATGAATTCCAAAACTTATTGAAAGAAAATGCCATGATGCAATTAAACTAAAATGCAAGAAATGAGTCAAAACAACGATTCTATAAATTAAACTAAATGAACTATCATACGTCAGGTTCGCCAAAATGAACTATGCATTTTTGGTACCCAAGGACTTCTCTAGCTCTTCTAAGGTTTTTCACCTAAAAGGAGAGAGGTAGCACCGAAAATGCTAATGGTTCGTTCAAATTATGTTATGTATGATGTTATCTAAGTTGAATGAAGTAAACTAAATGAAACTAAGTGATTTAAATGAATAATTATGAATGAAAAACTAAGATTTAAGCTATGTTTGAAAACACACTATGATATGCAAACAATGAACTAAAAGATGAAATAATGCAAAACATAAAGAATGGGATGAAACAGAGTGCACCTGGGTAAGGTTTGATAAATATGGAATGTTGTGAATGTTTTATGAAGTTACTGAAAATCAATAGTGGGACACATTCACCCAGGGTGGTGAATTAGTCCAGCTATTGGTGAAAAAGTATCAGGAATAGGTTTCTGATAGTCGGGATCCAAAATCTAAAAAAAATCATATTTTTAGTCTTAAGGTGGAACTCATTTGCCACTGGTGGTGAATTATTCCTCTCCTAAAATTCTAAGAAATCAGGAGACAACTTTACAACACTAGATCTAGAAATGTTTGCTTGTTAGGTTGTCAAAGTCAATTATGTAGAAAATAGACAGAAAACCTTCTTTAAGCTTGAAATAGAGTTGATTTGACTTGAAGCACCTAATTGACTTGTTGACCAATCTTTAATCACCTAAATTCTTGTTAGATCTACATACCTAGGTTTGCAAACACACATGCAAGAGGGGGAAAATGGTTGAGGGTTAGCAAATAGGGGTTTGCCTTGGTCAAACCCCACTTTGGTAATCAAACCCTTAATGAAATAATAGAATGAAAGAGAATGATAAACTAACAACATGCAAATGCTATCAACTTACCAAATCCTTGATAATGCAAATCTGAAGTTGTGCCAATGGATGCTCCAAAATGCTTGAATATGATGTGTGAATGTTGGAGAATGTAAAATGAGGTGAAAATCACTTATTTATACAATCTTGTGCCTTAGTAACCTGCTCATATCTCATCACAGGGTGACATTAATTATTTTTGAATAAAAACCCAAAAGGAATTTTAAAATATTTTGAATTTGGAGCCAAGGGGGACTGATTTGCCACTCATGACGAATGGGTCCCACCTAGGACCTAAAAATGGGTGTCATAAATTATCTTGTATTTAATGTTTTTTTTCGGGTTAACATTCAAAAATACACTTAATTAAGCATATGAGGGCAAAAAAGGGACCTAATAAAGCATAAGAAGGGTGTAAATAGTGAATTTATGCCTAGAAAAGCATGAAATCTTGTTACAAGAATTTACAACACTTCAAAATAGGACTTGTTTAGTGATGAAAATGTGGCTTTTAGGTAGTTTATAATGAATATAGTCTAGAAGAGTGTAGAAATGTCTTACAACACTTCACAACACCTGCACAAGATGTTGATATTTGAATTTTAGTACCTAAATATGCATGTTCAAGCCATGTTACAACATAAAATTAGAGCAAAATAGATCAAACATCATGAAACAAGACCTAAAAGGTGATGAAAATGATAAGGGGTCATTTTTCTATGGCACACTACCTCTACTTTCCCTAATAATGTGATACTAAATTTCTACGCTAACATTCCCCCCTTTATTACATTTTTCCTACAAATGCATCCTAAAAATCTTAAAATTTTTTTTTCCAAATTTCCTTGTGACGCTCATTAAGGTGTCACTTCGAGCTAAATTCTTGACTTCTCCTTTCCTTGAACTCTTGAATCATAGACACTGAATTCTTAAACAACCATCTACCAATTTCCCTCTTGACCCTCATAAGGGTATAATTCTCGATCATAGTTTCATGAAATTTTTGGGAAACCATCCATACTAAGCTCTACATCAAACCCTTTAACTATCTCCAAAAATAAAAATTCATAATATTTGTATTCTTCAAATTTGTCAACAACAAAAAAGAAAAGAAAAAAATAAATTAAAGCCAAAAACACTTCTCATGGAAAAGCATCATCTCAAAGTGAGAAGCTAACTTGAGATGATGGAAATTCCTCCATCCTTCGGTGTCACCAACCTCTAGTGTGATGGCTCAACGTATTAATCCACCAAAAATATAACTAGAGGAAGTAGTGTAACCTTTGATGGATGGGTAATAGATACGATAGACTCTTGATCAAAAACTCCATCAATAAACCCATACTTCAAAGCTTCCACTAGAGACATGTAATTTTCTCTATCAATATCCTTACCTATCATAGGTAGAAACTCTCCAAGAACACCATCAAGAAAAAAAAAATGTATGACCATGATCAATAACTAACCAATATGAATCTCTAACCCACAAGTAACTAATCACTTCACAATCTCCATAATATAACATTAAACAACATAAAAAAAATTAATAACAATCATAACCAACCATTTCCATAGGTAAAATTCATTAACATGACTAGATGCAACCAAAACTACGATCTCATATTCTCAATGACTAGACATAAATAACTATGACAAAATTCTAGGGATTGAAGCACCACACCATATAGATCACTCTTCTCCACACATAGCAAGTGCATTCAATTTCCTTCAAACTCCCACTTGTTTAAGTATTTAGCTTTCTCCATGCATCTTTAGAGGTGAATGAACAAGAAAAATGTAAACACCAAAGTGGAATAGCTTTTCACTAACAAATTTGATGACCTCCAAAAACAAGATTATTTTATGTCTAAAGATCTTATTCTTTCCTCTCCAATTTGAATGTCTTAAACAATAGATTTTAGGCATAGAAAATAAATAAATATTTGGTTTTGTTTTCACGTTCAATGACAATTCTACACCAGAAAACTTTAACAAAAAACTTCCTCTCATACCTATGGATTTACACAAGGTTAGAAGTTATTTAATGTCTACAGGGTTCATGCTTTATTTGTTTTACTCTACCACCATTTGGATGAATAAGGTGTTAATTTATGTAGTTTTGATAGGGGTCTCCAAACCCAAGAATATTAATTAATGGATTATTTGATTCCTCTAGAGACTTCTAGAAACTAGTTAGTTAGGGTTTGTTAGAGTCTAGTTAATCTTAGCCATAGATTGAGATTAAATTGTGGCCATTCATTTTTCAATTAGATGATTATAAAAGGGAATCAATGGGCATTTGGAGAACACACACTTGAGAAATATTTGTAGTGATAGAAAATAGTTTTTCAATGATAGCAAGGGCATAGTGATAGCATTAGAGACAACAACGGTGGAATTTTAGCAAGAGAAATTGAAGGAAGAATTTCCAGAGAAGAATATTGTTAGAGCTCTGCCAGTAAGAGACAAGTAGTTTAAGTATCTCTTGATTTAATAAATTTTAATAAAATTCCTCATCTATTGAACTGGTTTTTCCTCCGAGGTTTTTCCAGGGACAATTTGTCCAAAAATATTGTGTTCATTATTTTGCATATTTTATTCTTTATTCCTATTGTTTTATTTGTGAAGTTGTAGTTGTGTTATTTTTCAATATTTGTTGTGAATTAATTTCCAGCAGTCAAATAATCTATATAGATAGGAGATTAATAATCAGTAATTGCAATAGAATTTTTACATGGTATCAAAGATGATCTTAGGGCAGAATAAGCTCAACGTAGGCACAAGAAGGAAAATTTGAGGGTTTATAAAACCCAGTTCGACCTCTTCAGAATTATTTGTTTTTCTCATCTTTTGAGATGGCCTCAACAGGTTTAAGAGATCAAGATAGATTGGATGGAGCCTCAAATTTTTGTGTTTGGAAAGCTATAATTTCTTTATTACTAGAAGAGAATGGTATCAAGGAATATATGACCAGTGTTGTAGTTGTACCTACAGATCAAACAAAATTCTTAGCATATAAAAAGGAAGATGCCAAGGCAAGGAGGCTGATTCTTGACAGTGTTAAGGACCATATAGTTTTGCATATCGTAGAGTTAGATATAGTGAAGAAGATGTGGGACACTATTATGAATCTATACAAGAATGCTACCACTAACCATAAGTTGATTCTTAGAGAAAAGTTGAGGAATAACGGGATGAACAAGGGAGAAGACGTTACAAGCTACTTCACCAAGCTTAGAATTTTCAAGGATGAGTTGACAGCTGTTGGAGATAAACTAGATGATGACGAGCTAGTACGAATATCCCTAAATGGGTTTACTAAGCAATGGGATGTCTTTGTTCAAGTTATCAATGGATGAGACACCTTTCTGAGTTGGGATTGACTATGGAGTGACTTCACTCAAGAGGAGCTTAGACTAAGTCTTGTTAGTGGAACCAGTAATAATAGTTGGAAAAGTGAGGTGGAACAGGAAATTTTTTCCCTAGCAAGAAAAGCGAAAGCAAAGAAGGGATCTAGTAAAGGATAAAATCCTAAAAGTGAGAAGAAGAAGAAGAAGAAGAAGGAGGAGGACTTGTCTAAGATTAAATGTTATGGTTGTCACGAGTTTGGCTACTATGTCAACGATTGCCCACAAAGGAAAAAAAATGAAAAGAAAGGAAAGAAGCAAATGGCAGCTTCAATAGGTGCAAATGAGCTCTCTAGTATAATGGAGGATGATTTTGCACTCATAACTTGTATGGCTAGCTCAACCTCTCAGGATGTTTGGTATATCAATAGTGGGGCATCATTTCATATGACAAGAGTTAAAGATTACTTCTCTAGTTATAAGGAGGAAGACATTAGAATCCATATTTCTATGGGGAACATGTCCAAACTTAATCCAATTGGGAAAGGGACGGTTCTATTTCAAAGGGAGAATGGCAAGCTGATTCTCATTCATGATGTGTTGCATGTGTCAGGCTTTGGTATGAACCTAATTTTTGTATCTATCCTTCAAGATAAAGGCTACAATGTACTCTTTAGAGGGGTGCATGTGTTAATCAAGCATAAGGATTGGAAATCACCCATAGCTATTGGAGTTAGGAGCGACCAGCTTTACAGGTTGTAGTTTGATTCTCACAACGAATTCATGAGCAACAGTGATCCTAGAGATCAAGGAGAGCTATGGCATAGGAGGATGGTTTGGATATATATTTTGGAGCACTTAAATTGCTTCGTGATACAGTGACAAGTGTTCCAGAGGTGAGCACAAATCATGATAATGTATGTAAGGGATGTGTGTTGGGGAAGTTTGCAAAAGTAGCTTTTCCAAAGAGTGACACCAGATCCAAGGGTGTTCTTGATCTAGTACATTTAGAAATATTTGGACCAATGTAAACAAAGTCTCCCAGAGGATATGAGTACTTTGTTACTTTTATTGATGATTTCTCCAGGAAGACTTGGATATACTTCTTGAAGACCAAGGATGAGGCATTTAGTCATTTCCAAGAGTTCAAAGCTCTTGTGGAGAATTCGACAGGAAGGAAGATAAAGGTTCTTTAGTCAAACAATGGAGGTGAGTACAAAGGGAAAGAGCTCAAAGAGTTTTGTACCAGGGAAGGAATCAAGAGAGAGTGGACCATTGCTTACAACCCACAATAGAATGGGGTTGCTAAGAGGAAGAACTGTTCTATATTAGAGGCAGCAAGGGCTATGTTGTATGAGCATGATATGCCATATTACTTATGGGAAGAGGTATGTAGTATGATACTATACATACAAAATAGGGTTCCACATAAGGTATTAGGCAAGATGACACCAAAGGAGGCATTCTCAGGGAAGAAGCTAGATGTTAGCCACTTCAAGATATTTGATAGTTTGGTGTTTTGTCACATTCTAGGGTGTACATGTTTCAAGTTAGATCAAACTATAGAGAGAGGGTACTTTATGGGGTACAATGAAACCTCAAAGGAATATCAAATATTTATTTTAGGGGCCAGGAGGATTATAGTTAGGTGTGATGTCAAATTCATGAAGGATATGTCATTTATGAGTTCTAGATATTTTCCAGCAGATGATCAAAATGAGCAGCCAACAAAAGCTCCAAGGATCGTACAACCATATCAAGGGAAATGAAGCTCGAGTAAAATTACAAGTACAAGCACAAACTCAGGTGCTAAGAGTTTGTAGAGTTTGGAGCAATAGATGCAGCAGATCTAAGAGATGCATTAGAAAGACATGGAAGTTGATACTTCATCCTGTATAGTTGGCATCAAGAACCATGAGGTTCAACAAACACATAGGGATACTCAGGAGTTTGTGGGAGCTCCTAGGATGAGCAGTAGATTGTGGAGACAACCAGCCAAATATAATGACTATTTGGCATTAGTTGGTCAGTTGGTAGATAGAGAACCCTATAGCTACCAAGAGGCCACACAATAGCAAGTGTAGTGAGATGCGATGGTTGAGGAATATACCTCAATAGTGCAGAACAATGTGTGGGAGGTTTTTCCTAGACCAATAGAGAGGGTGGTGGTTGGATCACGTTGGATCTATAAGACCAAGCACAGTGCAGATGGTAGCATTGAGAAATGCAAGGCAAGGTTCGTGGCCAAGGGGTTCTCTTAGAAGGAGGGAATAGACTATGAGGAGAGATTCACTCTGGTGGCCATGTACACTTCTATATGAGTCGTGATCTCACTTGTAGCATAGATGGGATGGAAGATCCATCAAATGGATGTCAAGACGATGTTTCTTAATGGTGAATTGGTAGAGGAGGTATACTTAGAACAACCAGAGGGCTTTGTAGCACATAGTAGTGAAACCCACATGTGTAGATTGAAGAGAGCTTTCTACAGACTCAAGCAGGCTCATAGGGCATGGTATGAGAACATTGATAGATACTTGCAGGGAATGGGGTTCATGAAGAGTGAATCGGATGCTAACCTCTAATACTTGATGGTTGGGGGTGAGGTTCTCATTCTTATTCTATATGTGGACAACTTGATTTTCATAGGTTCACTGGGGCTCATAGAGGAGTGCAAGAGGGACCTTGTAGTAGAGTTCAAGATGAAGGATTTGGGGCTTATGTACCACTTTCTAGGCATGGAGGTGTGGTAGATAGATGGAGATATTTTCCTTGGACAAGGGAAATAGTGCATCAAAATCTTAAGGAGGTTCGAGATGGAGGATTGTAGAGCCATGTCTACAACTATAATCACAAATTGGAAGAAGGAAAACTCATCTAAGGAAAAGGATGTAGACCCCACCTTATACAGGTAGTTGATTGGGTCTCTCATGTACTTGGTCAACACCAAGCCAGATATATCCTTTATAGTAAAATCTCTTAGTTAGTTCATGGTTGAGCTTAAAAGAGTGCATTGGACGGTGGAAAATCATGTGTTCTAGTATTTGTGTAGTACAATCAAGTATGGGATCAAGTATGCTCAAGGTGATGGTATCAAGTTGATAGGTTGTACTGACGTAGATTGGGCAAGTAGTACACCATAAAAGAAAATCACTTTAGGGTGTTGCTTTAGCTTGGGATCAAGAGTTGTCTCTTGGTACAGTAGGAATCAGAAGTTTGTGGCTCTTAGTTCTATAGAGGAAAATACATAGCACCTAACATAGCGATGTGTGAGGCAATATGGCTTTGGAAGTTGTTGGTAGCCTTGTTTGGCAAGAGGGTCGAGACTATGCTGATACATTGTGACAATCAGAGTTACATCAGGTTGTCTGAGAATCTAGTGTTTCAGGATAGGTCTAAGCATATAAACATCAGATATCACTTCATTAGGGATTATGTACAACAAAGGATTGTTCAGCTATAGTATATATCTACATATCAACAGGTAGTAGACATTTTGACAAAGGCATTGGGGAAGGAAAAGTTCATCTTCTTCAGAGATAAGTTGGGTGTCATGCAGAACACCTTCCTCGCTAAGAGGGTGTGTTAATTTATGTAGCTTGGACAGGTTTCTCCAAACCAAAGAATATTAATTAATTAATTATTTGATTCCTCTAGAGACTTCTAGAAATTAGTTAGTTAGGGTTTGTTAGAGTTTAGTTAATCGTAGCCATCGATTGAGATTAAATTATGGCCATTGGTTTTTTCAATGAGATAAATATAAAAGGGGATCAATGGGAATTTGGAGAACACACACTTGAGAAATATTTGCAATGATAGAAAATATATTTGTAGTGATAGTAAATAGTTTTGCAGTGATAGCAAGGGCACAATGATAGCATTAGAGACAGCAGGAGTGGAATTTCAGCAAGAGAAATTGGGGGAAGAATTTTCGAAGAAGAATATTGTTGGAGCTCTACCAGTAAGAGGCAAGCAATTTATGTATCTCTTGATTTGTTGAAGTTTAATAAAATTCCTCATCTACTGAACTAGTTTTCCCTCCGATGTTTTTACAGGGACAGTTTCTCCAAAAATATTGTGTTCATTGTTTTGCATATTTTCTTCTCTATTCCTATGGTTTTATTTGTGAAGTTGCAATTGTGTTATTTTTCAATATTTGTTGTGAATTAATCTTCAACAGTTAAATAATATATATAGATAGGAGATTAATAATTAGTAACTACAATAGAATTTTCACATAAGGCACTATCTTTTGAAGATCTTGAGAAATTACAAAATGAATCAAGATGTGGAGATGAAGACAGCGACAAAGAATAATATGGACTAGAGATGGAGATTGATATGGACTCACCTGAATTATGAAAGCATGGTGGAATTTGTTTCCTTGTTTTTTTTATTTATCACCCCATATAAGCCTATTAAGTATGTAGATTGGCATTCTTCAAGCTAGAAATACAGTCTATTTTATGCCTCTTTCACTGGAAATTTGCTTGGCCAAATTTCAATGCCATTTATTTTCACCTTTATAATCAAAACCAATCTCCTTATAGTTGTTGCTTGAAAATTGAAAAACTTGGTTGATTCTTCTGCATGGCAAGTCCTCTCCCCATCCTCATCTTACACCATTATACACCATAGAAATGAAACTAGACCTTTATATGTTACACATATTCTTCAGAATGATTAGGTATTTAATAATTCACTCAAATTGCACATGTCAACACTGCCTCTCCTTTGTATCCAATGATTTCACGAAACCTCCATTTTTATGCAAGGATATGCATGGTGCCTAGCATTAAACCTTCCACTATATAAACTCCAATACAACATATCATAGGTATAGTTTTCTCTCATACCAGATGAGAGAGCAAATGCTTCATTGATTACCATTAAGCATAGATACAATTTAAAGGATGAGAGAGTGTGATTGGATGGGGTTTCAAAATAGTTGATATAGCCTCCTTACCTTCCCTAACAATGTGATACTAAACTACTACACTAACATCCATGATAATGTATATAATATATGTTAGAAATGGTTTGATTCATGGATTTAGGTCATCAATCTTAATTTAAAGATATTTTATTAAAACCTAGAATTGAGTAAGTAATATAGAAATGAGAAGACAAATCTCCAATATTATAAGTAAAGGTGAATTAAACGTATATATTTTTTAATAAATAAAAAAAAATTATGAATTCCTTTCTTATAATCATTTGGAAACATTCTCACTGTGTGAAACTTTCTAAATTTAAAATTATGATTTGTCATATCCCTTCAATCATGTTATCATAGCATAGTGTTATAAACTTTCAATTTAAAATAAATTATTTTCTAAGTGTTTTATAAAAAAAGTTAAAAGACTATAATTGGATTCTTTTTAATATGAAACTTAATCAATGTATAATTTAATCAATATAATACTGTTATAAATTTAATCTTATAATTTATTGATTTTATAAATTTAAAACTTCATATTTTATTAATAAGTTATATTTTAATAATTTAAATATGTTTCTTCAATTAGTAATTATTAATTAAATTTAAATTTAGAAGTTAAAATTGAATATTAAGGGATAGTGAAAGCTATTTCTAATTGACTATAGATATTTTAAATAATATCTTTTTTTCTTATACAACAGGGGTGTCCCCGCGAACCAGCCCAATGGCCTAGCAACCTGCATCTTGGGTACCTGAGGCGAGCTAGGGCAAGACTAGTCCCCTATAGGTGAGATCCCCTGCCCACAAGAAGTCCCACCTCTTAAACCTATTTTAAATAATATCTTAAAATTATAAATATTTTTCTTAAATATTTATAGAAAGTTACAATGTTGTCTACCCAATAATGAATGCAAAATCCCACCAAAATTTCTCAAGGTATAGTTAGATATACTTATTTTATTAGAAAATTAAATATTACTTATTGTTAGAAAAATAAAATATTTGGAGAGTAATCCCACAATGGTGTGTCCCATTTTTTGATATAAGAAGAATGTTCAAACCAATATTTTAAACCAAATTCTCACTTTTGACCACTTATTAGCAAGCGAACTGTTAGTGTGAATAATTAATCTATTCCCTATACTTAAGTGTACTTAGGTTGATGAGGTCAAACAACATCTTGTCTAACTAAATGTGCAACCTTTAAGTCTCTTGAGGTTACCAAGTTGTTTGGCTAACCTCAAACACATACCTTTTAAGGTTGGAAGACTTTCCATCTCACCTCAAATGTCACTCAACGCTTGGCACACAAGGTTGATGACTTGGTCATAGAGGTTGTTGGTTTGCACACTCCAAGTGTTCCCAAGGTTGACACTTATAGGACACTTTTCTCCTCATTTGTGCCACATTATGGGATACTCATCAATCCACCTCATAGGTGGATTGCTTCATCGTTGCCTACATATGCAAGACTTTGTACTCATTGTTATTTGGGTCATCTAAATACAATCATTGCATTGTTCATTTGTGTTTGTTATCTTATCTCCTAGATTCTCCTAATTCTAATATGATATCAGAGCTTAGGGGAGATAGTGTAAGCTATAGGTGAACCAATTTGTTGTATTTAGTAGGCAATTTTTGAATTTAGAGGGTGCCTCTCACATCTGCAGCACAGAATTGAGGAAATACCCTCACGCCATCCCCATTTTTGGGGCTCCATAGGCATCCATAGGCGACCATTGTCTCAGGAGGGAAATCATGATATCTCTGCAACCCATTGTTATTGCTACCCTTGCAATCTTTTTGCAGCTTCAACCTTTGCTTTGAAGGTGTGATTTAGGGCTAGTTTAGGTCCATTTGTGTAGATTTGTGCTCAGACAGAGAGCCCTACGTTTCATTTTGTAGGGCATTTCAATATTTGGAGGGAGCGATTAATCATTGCAAGTCATGTATTTTCCTGTGTTTGGGCCGCAAAACCTTTGTTGCCAGACACGATTTGTTGGTGGAGCCGAGAGACCTCTATTTTATCTCGTGAATTATTCACAGCCCGTGGTGAGATATGATTTGTAGCCGAATGGGTCGTGATTGGATAATTTAAAACCTCTGCTTGCGTTTTAAATCTGCATGAGCGTGATATATTTTCATCTGCGCAGAGAGGGATGAAGGTCTATTAAAGTCTCGGCATCAAATCGGCATTCCATTTTCAGAGGGCTTGGCCTTCGATTTACATAGGTCGTGTGGCTTTTTAAATCGCAGCTCAGATAATTGGCATGGGCGATTTTCCTCTGGCACCCTCGATTTACCCCCTGCAGGTCGTAATTCAATTGTCGACTGTGATTCTCCTAGTCATGCCCTGCACACAATTATTGTGCTTTCTCCAAATATTTTTTGGCATGATACATGATGTGCAAAGCAAGGCACCATCATTGAAACCAGCATTGGAGTGCAGAAGAAGAGGTCGAATGGATGTTGCAATGACAACCATGTGTTAGGGTGATTGACTCTTGAAGACTTGTGAAGGATCACAGAGTAGACTGGCCATTTCAGCTTGTTGATCAACTGCCTAAAGGCATATTGTAGATGTATTGAATCTCTTCACACTCATTTCCACATTGTGATCATCTGCAAACATTTGCAGGCACATGGATAACGCGAAGACCAGCGGGAAGATCACTCCTGTGTGCTGGAATCGCTGAGTGATCTGGTGACTGTGTGTTGATTACATGGTGATTATGGTAGCCTGAATTTCCTGTGATTCATTGGCACTCAGCCTCATTTAGATAGATCTCTCACACCTCTTTGCAGAGGCCTTTTCCACATCTTTAGTGCATTAACCGTAGTCAAAGTCTTATCTTCTGACAAAGCTAACTGGCTCTTCATAATCTTATCGACCTGCACGGAAATTTTCACCTACATCTTGTAGCTGGGCGTTGAAATCTTAGATCTGTGCAGAGGATAGAAGAGCCACAGTTTTTTTTTTTCAAGGATTTTGCTGTTTGGGTGCTTGGAAAAGGTCATAGAAATGGTGCGGCTATTCTGGCTATGTCGTAGTTTGCTTGTGATTCTCTTGCATGGCATAATCCGCCCTCATTACCAGTAGCTTCTATATCTACAATTTTGGCGTGGAAGATTATTGCTTCCACATGGCACCACACTCCAAAATTGGCATCTCCGTTTCCTTTTCAAAGACTCCCACACACCTGTTAGAAATATTTATTACCCGACCCCCTTTCTTTTCTCACGTCAACTCCCCTGCTGTCACCAATCTGTCAAGAGCTTTCAACGGCGGTTTCTTTTTGGGGATTTTTCATCCCTATCCTGCTCTTGACTGCACATAATTTATTGTCGTTAGGTGATTTTGAATTTGCAGAATTTATTGTGTTAGGTGATTTTGAATTCTGAGATGGAATCTTGAATGAAGAAAAATAGAATGAAACAGTTAGATTTAGTCTGGCAATAGAATATTGGTAGAAGATTTTTTTGCAAGTGATTTGCAAGAAAGTTGAGTTGCAGCAGCAACAGAGAATGCTTTATGAGTGAAGTGCAGAATGTTTGCAGATAGCTCCAGATTGTTTTGTACGTGTGCAGGGAGCAGCAGATAGCTTGGATTGCTCAGTGTTTGTAGGGAGCAGCAAATAGCTCCAAATTGTTCAGTGTAGGAAGAAGTAAAGTGAGCTCTGAGAAGCTCCTGATTGTTCAGTGTTTTGTGTGTGCTTCTCCTACATGGCATAATCCACCCTCATTACCAGTACCTTCTATATCTCCATTTCCTTTTCAAAGACTCTCACACGCCACCACTTCCTTTGAATTGATTTTTGACCTCAACACTTGGCATGATAATTTAGTTTTTTGTTATGCTATTGCTACATTTGTTGTTAAGCATTTAACTCTAATAGTTAGCATTTAATTCTTATTAGTTAACAATTATGCTAATGTAATCTCATCATTCCTTATAAAGAGTTTTTTTTTTTGGGTGGGGGGCATAGTTAAAAATTTGTAAAAGAGGAGTTAATTTTTTCTTTTACAATAATTTTGGCAAAGCAGGAGTGATAAGGGGAGGTGTTTATAGGGAGGTTTTAATTTTTTTTCCTTACTTAAAAATTTGTAAAAGAGATCTCACTTTTCTCTTTTGTAATGAATTTGGCAAAAGGGGGTTTCACCATAATAGGGGTTGTAATGTTATGTTTTTTTGTCTTTTATTGAGGTTTGCAAAACATAAACTAATATGTGTTTGCCTCATGTATAATAAAATTTGAAGAACTTGTAACAACAATAAGGTTATAAATGCACTCATATAAAGTGCCACAAAACTGAATATGTGTTCCACATGGAGGCAACTTGGGAAATTATTATACTTGCACTAAATTTTAAAGTGTAATGGGGGATTGTTCCATCACAACATGGATTCTTGTGATTCTCACCTCATGTGAGTGTGTCTTGGGGCACGACACACCTTATACATCTCTACATTCCTTACACACTTTCCATCTTAGATTATTTTCTTTTTCTCTTAGCATTAAGGGGGGACTAAGATGTGTTATGCTAATGTTTCTTTCAATCAAGCAATGTAAAAGAATCTTCTTTTTGTAAGGCCTCATGAACCTTCTATCTTGATCTCTCGTATGAGGAATTAATTTAGTGGATCACATTTTGAGATTTGAATACTCCTTATCACAATACTATCTGTATTATCAGCTTCACAAATTTTGATAAACTTTGTGTACATTGGTTGAGTAGTGTTCATTAGTTCACTCATGCAGTGTTTTGTATCTCACATCTTGATCCACATTTCTTGGAGATTTGTTGATTCCAGTAGAAACAAGTTCATTATCGATAGAGTTTATAACTTTGACATGCTTCAAGAGTTCTTCATCATCATGTTCCTATCATCAAGGGACATGTTTTCAAAAGGTCTTAAATCCTTCTAATTCTCTTTTCTGGAGAGGATTTTTGTTCCCACTCGGTTCTCTTTTTCCTCCTTTTATGAGATAATGCATTGTACATGGGTGCCTAACATGGCCTCTAGTCAGGACCCATTTCTATCTAATTATACTTTTGTGATCTCTAGAAGTATCACTTAAGGGGGGGTGTTAGTGTGAATAATTCATCTATTCACTATACTTAAGTGTACTTAAGTTGATGAGGTTAGACAACATCTTGTCTAACCAAATGTACAATGTTTAAGTCTCTTTAGGTTACGAAGTTGTTTCCAAGGTTAACCTCATGCACATACCTTTTGAGGTTAGAAGAATTTCCATCTCACCTCAAATGTCACTCAACACTTGGCACACAAGGTTGATGACTTGGACATAGAGGTTGTTGGTTTGCATGTACTCCAAGTGTTCCTAAGGTTGACACCTATAGGAGACTTGTCTACATATTTATGCCACATTATGGGGCACTTGTCAATCCACCTCATATGTGGATTGCTTCATCCTCGCCTATACATATGAGGCTTTGTACTCATTGTAATTTGGGTCATCTAAATATATATCTTTGCATTGTTCATTTGTGCTTGTTATCTTATCTCCTAGATTCTCCCAATTCTAATACGAACTATTAAGAATTTGAAAATAATACGAACTAATAATTTTTTAGATTTTGTGCAAATTTTAATTAATCTTAAAAATTTAAACAAGAATATTCTTTTTAATATTTTTTTATAGTTTATAGTATCTTTAATACTTGATATTTATTCCATATAATGTATAGTTTCTCTAGAAATAAGATAAATTTATAATTTATTAAATATGGATCATTAGCACTGATACTAGAGCATGCATATTTTTTATAATATTTATTACATATTTTATTTATTATTATTTTTTATTTAGATTAATTATAATTTAGAGTCATCTTAATCCAAAAGCATTTTTTGTAATATATTTTTTTAAGCAACAACATCAATATGGAGCCCACACATTTTCTTTTGAAATTTAATTGTTGTAATTTTTCTTATTTTTACATGTGTATAAAGCATAGAGCTTTATTTTTGGTAAAAAAATCTATGTTCACTAGAAAGCAAAAAATAAATATGAATATTTAATAAAATATATTAGAAACTCTATTTTTGAAAAATATTACTTAAAGCATTATGATCTTCCACAATTTCATGTTATGGTGACTCTATTTGATGGCCCAACCCTTGCTTCAAAACTTTATTTCTTACTCTACAAGAAATAGGATGATGACATCAATAAAAAAACAAACAAATGCACCTTCTTTTTTATTCAAGGGGTAAACGCTTTTGACCGGAGCTATGAACTGGATACAACCATTCAACAATACCACCCCAACGGGGTTTGAACTTTGGTGGCAAGAACAACAATGCCACCTATAAACCATCACACCATGCCAATACCGGCCAAACAAATGCACCTTTGTTTGAGGGTATTGCTTTTATTTAAAGGTCTCTTGAAAAAATGATTTTGAACATGAAACATTTTTGAAAGAAAATTATCTTCATTCAAAGGTTCTCCTCTTCATTTGAAGGTCACGATGACATTAATATTGATGCAACATGTCTTACGTATTGTTGCACCTTGGACTCATTATTTTTCCCTAACCCACAACTAGGACACATTTTTGTTGGATTTCCTTGCAATTCCTAATTATTATTAATGATCAAATCTATTTATTTTCTATAAGTGATAGAAAATTGATGTTTTTGTTTAAGATAATTACACTCTTTACATAAGATAAATTTAGGACATCAATAAGGAGGTTTTTATAAAAAAAAATTGAAGGAAAATGGAGTTAATATTTTTGAAGAGATTGCTTTAATAAAATTCAATCCTTATCAACAAACTCACAAAATCCTATCAACAAAAAACCTTAATTAAATTTCAATGTATTGAAAATAATTAATAGGAAGCAGTGAAAAAAAAAAAAAATTAATATCATGAATCTTTACTCTCAATTGCAAGCACTCTAGAAACATACTCCTCAGAAAAATTGATAATCAAATTATCATTACACAATCAAATCCCTTTTTCCTATCATATAGCACTCTAGAAACATACTACTCAAAAAAACTAGTAATCAAATTATCATTACACAATCAAATCCCTTTTTCCTACCATATAGCTCAGAAACCACTACTTTAAATTTATACATATCACTTTCATCTTCAACATATTTAAGTTGCATCATGACATATTTAAGTTGGAATTTTTATCTACTAATTTGACCAAATAAAAAATTAAAAACTTAAAAAAAAAAACATCAACCATTTTTTTTAAAATCTTAGTTTACCCATCACACTCCTAAAGGTGAATTGCTAAGTGGTAAAAATAAATAAAATTAAAAATTAAAATTTTAAAAAATATAAATAAATAAATAAATAAAAACTGTAAAACAACTGGATTAAATCAGTGATAAACCATACATCTTCTACGAAGGACTAATCATATTTTAGATAACTTAAAGTGGGATCAATTTTTAATATGGCCATACGTTCGTAAAGATCCTCTCCTCGTTTCCAAATTTTTTTCCTCAAAATGTTTTCAGATCCAGCATGTCCTCGGAAGGGCAGAGGGAGGCCCCGAAGCTGTGCATATAGATATTCCAGCTAGTATTAGTTGCACGTACGGCAGATCTTCACTGTCATAGCAACAATCCTTTCGCCCTCCAAAGTTGAGTTTTAAAAAAATGCGATTTATCTCTTACAGATTTTTAACCGATTGGCAATGCGATACAAGAAGGTTTGTCGACCCACACGGCTATCCAGGAAGGAGACCCTGCCATTACTATATTAATATTTGAGTGATATAAATCTACGGTAGCTTATTTCCCAGTATTTTCATCAACTTTAATGGTCGATTACCATCCATGTCGACAAACCCACACCTCTCATTATTTTAATAACTTGTCTCTAATGTCGGAAGAGCTATTGTCGTCTTCAAATTTGGTGATCAGAGAAGCCTGTAATATAATTTCTTAGTCACTGCCGTGCAGATGTTATTATAGAGGCTGTTCTTTAGACATACGTATACATTCCCTTTTTTTCATTCACTGAATGAGGTCAATGTCGGCGGACTTCGTGTTGTAACGCACAAAGCACAACACAATGTTTGATCTTTACTTGTTTATTTCTTTAAAATTTATATGAACGCTGGTTCGATCTTTGTTTGTTTAAAAATCATATGAACTCTAATTTAAAATTGGCCTCAAAGTCCGATGGCACGAATGAAGATGTTTGAGCTCAAAAAACTCTACCCCACTGTCGGCGTGATCTCAACCCTTGCCAACTATTAATTGGATTGTTAATAATAATTAATTACAGTGGCCCCCAATTCCACCCAAGTACCAGCGTGATATGCGAATCCACTCTACCTTGTTTACAATAATATGCTACAGTGAATTCCCATATATGGCTCGATCATATCACCTAATTTGGATTGGGACGTGAAAGGTTGCGTTAAACAAACCATTCAGAGAAGGCAGTGGGACTGGGAATTTTATCTATAAATACATATCCAGCTCTGCCTGTATCCCTCACTACACGCCTCTGCATTCGAATATAGTCTACTTTTTTAATTGATAATCCTCACTGCCTTGCACAGAGCACCAATGGCAATTGGAATCTTGCCAGTCATGGCCGAAAGTGAATTTAAATCAGCTAGCTCGAATAATGGGATAGTTGTGAATGTCGAAAATAATCTGAGCAAAGTGCTGCGCATGAGTTCGGGTAGCGGAGAGAGTAGCTACACTCAAAACTCGAGCAGGCAGAGCTCCGTCTTCAAATCTATGCAGCGTGCCTTCCACAGCCTAATTCAATCTCTCCCCATTCAAAATCCCAGCGGTTTACTGCGAATCGCAGACTTGGTCTGCGCCACCGGGATGAACACCGTTTCTGAAGTGGATTTTGTGGTGACGACCATTAAAAAGTTGTGCTCTGAGCGGGCTCTGTCGATTCCCCAGCTGCAGGTGTTTTTCAACGACCTACCTTGTAACGATTTTAATGGGTTGTTCATGCTGTTGAACTCGTTGAAGCCCGATTACATGGCAGCGGGAGTGCCCGGAACCTTCTACCAAGCCCTGTTTCCTCATGGCAGCACCCACATCTGCTTCTCTATTATGGCATTGCATTGGCTTTCGCAGGTAATTCAAGTGGGAGAAAGTTTATGTTACTGATCTCTCTGGGTTTCGATGTTCTGAACTAGTTTGGTGTAATTGCAGGTTCCCGAAGGCGTAGGCAATGAGGGGTCGCCTGTGTACAACAGAGGAAAAGTTTGGATTAATGGGGGCAGCGCAAAGTGGCGAGAGCATACGCAGAGCAGTGGCAGAGGGATCTGCGTGGATTCTTTCAATGGCGAGCACCAGATCACATCAGAGGGTGAATACTGTGGACGCGACTTCGAAGCAGCTTGGGACGACCTTATTTCAGAGGTAATCAATACAAATTTATTTATGGATAAGAATCCGAATTAGTGATCAATATAATTTCAGCATTCAACTGTCTCTGCATTGTAATTTTAAAATTTGATTCAAACTACAATTAAATGCCTGGATAATTTGATGTACTGCATGAGTACATATGGTATTCAAATCTAAGTTTAACTTGAAGAGTATTGAAATTTGTTGCTTGTTTTAATAGGGAATAGTCAAGGCTGAGACGAGAGACAATTTCAATCTGCCATGGTATTTCCCCAGTGCGGACGAAATGAGAGAGGCTGTCGAAGCGTCGGGTGCGTTCGAGATTGTGAAGTTGGACGTGTCCAGTGGAGTGTGTTGTATGGGGGAAACAGAATTTGCGGAATGGGTGGGTGATGTGGAGTCTTTTGGGAAGAAGAAGGCGAGGCTGGTGAGGAGCTTTGTGGGAAGCCTTGTGGAAGATGCAATTGGAGTCGAGAATTGCAGTGCACTGTTTGAGAGAATGGAAAGGAGGTCCAGTGAGTTGTTGGAGAAGGGCCTTCTCCATCCTTCCAGATTTGTTCCTTGCGTTGTAGCTGGTCTCGTTAGAAAATGAATACAATGTGTTCTCACTTCTTAAATTCCTCCCACTTTTGTTACTGTAAAGTAAAAAATTTCACGATGCTTTGTTCCACCATACATTTTTAGACGTAAAGTTGTGGTGGCTAAGGATATTTTGGCAAAACTTCCTTTCCCTTAATACATAATTCATTTATAAATGAAGTCCTTTTTCAATGACTAGTTCTAGTCTTACCTAAAAATATCAAATAAAATTTGATTAATACAATTAAATATCAACAAAGGAATTGCTATTCAATTGTTATTATAAATTAAATGAATAGTTTTTTTTCTTAAGTATATCTTAGTCTTATGTGAAATTTTCGAATAAGATTAATTAGTCATATATTACATTATTACAATTACGTTATTATATATTATTAGTTAACATGAATTGTCGCTCCATTCTTATTATAAATTAGATGAATAGTCCTTTGTCCATGAATACATCTTAATCTTATATGAAAATATCAAATAAAATTGATTAATCATGGATTACATTAACACAACTAACTTATCATCTAGTCTTAATTAACATTAATTGTCATTCAATTTCTAAATTATAAATTAAATGAACAATTATTTTTTCATGAATACATTCTAGTTTTGTTTAAAAATATCAAATAAAATTGATTGATGATGCATTACATTAACACAAGTAACTTATAAACTAGTCTTAATTAACATGAATTATAACTCAATTTCTATTATTAATTGAAGGAATAGCCTATTTTCATAGGTAAATCTTATTCTTAAGGGGAAATATTGAATAAAATTGATTGACCATGCATTACATTAACACAACCGATTTATCTTCTAGACTTAATTAACATGAATTGTCGCTGAATTTCTTTTATAAATTAAATGAATAATCATTTTTCCATGAATACATCTTGTTCTTAGGTGAAAAGACAGAATAAAATTGATTGGTCATGCATTACATTAACCAATTAACTCATCATCTAGTCTTAATTAATATGAATTGCCATTCAATTCATGTTATAAATTAAATGAGAATTTAAGAAAGAAAAAGTAAAATATGATACAAATTAAAAAATATAATAAAAATTAGAAAATACTAATATTCTTGAGATTACTTTAAGGTAGTAGTTATTCTTGTAACATAATATGTATCATTTACTTTCAAATAAATGTGAGACACAATATTGAGTACCATCATGCCCACACATCAAAGTTAGTTAAGGGGTGCTAATAGAATATAGGTCATTGCTTTAATTCACAATTGAATTACAAGATGGTGTATTTTTGTTTTTCCAACAAGGTCAGTGTCTTTTTTCAACAAATTGTTGAAAAATATTCTAAGTAATTACCTCACTTGAATTCCATAATGGTATGTTGAAAGACACTAAAATTTTCAACAAGTTTTTTTTACATGATAAGATAGGTATGATATTTTTTTTTTATTATTGGAAAACACCAAACTTCTCAACATTTTTATTCTATTTTGAGGGTTTATCTTAAAAGTTAAATATCATCTACTTTCAAATAAATGTGAGTCATAGCATTAAGTAGCATCACCATCCATACAACAAAGTTGGTTAAAATGTGCTAATAGGGTATAGGTCATTTTTTGAATCACAATTGAATTACAAGATGGTGTGGTTTTTTTTTTCAACAAGTTCAATTTCTTATTTTAACAAATTGTTGGAAACTATTCTAAGTATTTATCTCAATTGAATATCATAATGATATGTTGGAAAACACTAAAAAATTTCAACAAGTTTTTCTACATGACAAGATGGATATATATTCTAAACTTTTCAACAAATATTTTTACACAACAAGATAGACATGATACATACTTTAAAAAAAATTCTGTCAGCATTCAAATATCATTTACTTTTAAATAAATATGAAATATCATTTTGACTATTGCCTCATTTCCTAGATTTTTTGTTCAAATATCTGAAAATCCAAAATGCTCACGGGAAGAAAGCGCCATTTATCTTTCAAAAGTGTTGAACCTTCAGCGAAACTAAGTGAGATTTGTGGGTCCACGAGGCTATCATCGTTAATATATAAACATGCATATAATAAAAATAGAATCCTGGTGTCATCTAACTGGCATTGTTGAAAGTTATTTCTTCCACAGATACGACGAAGTTTCGTTTTGATCAAACGTTCGGCTTCCATGATGTCTGTGATACGTTTGAATGCTTGTCTGTAATGTCGGAGGAGTGATCAATTTAAAATATGAAAGCGACAAAGAACGTGTTGCATTTGATTCGGTAAACCCTAATCCAGCTGGGATATTGTAAACTCGGTCGGTAATTAAAATAGAATCGATCAATATCAATGATAACAATGTAATTCTATATGAAATTCACTGCTGTATTGTAAAATCCCAGATTATGGGACGTGAGGGAGTCAAAATCCAAAGTCTATTATGGTGAAAAAAAAAAGAAAAAAAAAAAAAAGGCAAAAGACCATTATAATTAGAAATTGGATGTTTTATAGTTTGAAATGGAGAATTGTGTGATTTAAATTTGATGTTTTCTCATGATGAATGATACTTTAATGATTATTAGTTAGATTGTAATTAAATATTATTAAAATTAAAATAAATAAAAATTAGAGTTTATATGATTTTGGTGGTTGATAAAATTGTTCATTATTTTGTAATCACTTAAATTTGGATGCGTTAACAATAGAATGATGAGATTTGAATTAGTCATCTTCGTATTTTAGTAGAGGATGTGATCTTCTTCAAATAATATGACTATGATCTTAATCATGAGTTGTGTAAAAGAAGAGATTCAATATTAATAGAAAATATTTCCCTAGATGATATCTTATGTAAGTAAAATTGAGTGGTATTAAGGAGCATCATGTAGTTTTCAATGCAAGATTTGGTGCTATTCCCTTAAATGTGTGCACTGATCTCATAACTCAACAAAAGAAAACCAAAATTGAAAACAAAACACACTACAATATTGATCTAGAACATGCACCATTTTTTTGAAAAACAAACCACTACTCCTAAAAAAATTTATATTCAATTATTTTATTCATTCTCCTATTAGATAATGAACTTGAGAAGGGAATGAACATCGAAGCTCTGTGTGGATTTTCCAACCTCCATTTTGACCTATTAGATTTTATATATCAAATGAAACCTTGATGGTGCTGAAAAATATAATCCATATGTTTGAGAATATAACCTTTGAAATACACACATAAAAATATGTAGTTATACATTCCATAATCAACAAGAACAAATATTATGTCCCCATTAAACATTTAAACAATTTTAAACAAGAGTGAGATTTGACCACTAATACACCCAAAACAAAATGAAGTCTTATCACACCATTTTTTAATAATATGGCTCAATACTTAAGATTAATATGTTCAAAGGATATAACATGACTCAAATCTTTATAGCACTTCAATCTAACATCTATGGAGTGAATGTACTAAAATTTTTAATCTACTACTAATCCCACTATCCACTGTAAAGGATTTTAGAAATGACAATAAAGGAAATTTCTTTTAATGTCTTGTATTTTAGGTTCACTAAATCCCTAATTCCTTGATAATTATTTCATTGTGAAAGAAATATGCAATAATCAAAGAATAAAAGTACAAGTAGCTTTATCTAAGAATATGGCTACAAGATTTAAAATAAATATAAATTCCTCATTCTATTTTATCATTATTATAGAATCAACATTCAAAATAAATAAACATTCTTCTAACCATTGGATTTATTAAAATAATCAATCTTAGGTAGAAAGGATGATTTTTGCGTCCCTATTTAATTAAAAAACACTTCCCTATTCCTTAATATCCTCAAAATATTTTTTTTGTTATAATTTCAAAATAAAATTGGGGAAATTTTTTTTTATTACATTTGTTGTTAAAATTTGTTCTTTGCTTAAGGTATACTTTTAGATCTATATGATGCATCAATATTCAATCAATATTAATGGATATAAAATATTAATAATAAGTTATGCTAGATATTTTTAAAAATATACTAATTATATATCATCTTCCCATTGTCTTTATCTACTTTGATACTACTATAGAATCTAAGAATAAATACATAGAAAATAATAATATTTAATATATCTAATGAAATAAACAAACATACATAAATAATTATCATATAGGTTAAAGTTACATAATCAAATATGAGCTTATAAAACTGTTAGTGTATATATTAAATACACTTAGGCTTTAAACCTAGTTAGGCTTTAGAGGTTTTGACTTGCTTTTGACACATCTTGCTACTTTTTTGTAGGTAACTTGACACCACTCCTTGTGTGAGGAGTCATATCCTTGTTTCATGGAGAGCAGGTACCTCCTTCATGCCTATTTATGTATGCCTCGTTGATATAATTCATTAGTCAATTTTATGCATAGTTTGTGCTTGTTATATGTATCTCTGTGATTTCCAAGTTTCTACAAACACCATATCTTGTTAATTACTTGGGTAATTACCAACTTCCCATTAGTAACTAAAAATGTCCCAATTTTTTTAACCAAAATCAATAAATCTAACACAACATTATTAAATAACTATCTTATAACACTTTGGATCATAAATCTAATAGTTTAAAATCCTTTATATAAACACAATAAATTTTATGCATAATATTATTGGTAAGGTTGATAAAATATTTTATCTAAATATTTTTTTGATATAAATATATATAAACAACCACTATAACCTATATTATACAAAAATAAAAATAATCTTAAGTTTACCCTATTATGATTTCCAAGATCGTAAAGTAAAACCATAAGCTTCCACAAAATACATGCACACAAATAATCCTAATTGATATTATCAAAGAATTGATATAAGAGACAATTTGGATGTACAAAGTGTTCATGCTTATATAGGCAAGGTGGTGAAGGTAGGCAAGTCAAATACAATAACTGACTACCCCTCCAACAATGGAACACTTCTTAACTCACATGACAAGTGTTCTATGATTGGAAAACGCATACATGCAACAGGTGCCTCACAAAGTGAGAATACATGTCTCAACCACATGAGGTGAGATAAAGCTCTAAAATAGCCTAAGTAAGCTTAAGAAAATGTGAATAATACGAGCTCTCTAAGTTAATAGCTAACTAATTTGATAAAGTCACTATTTACACCAACACCCCCCATAAGTACAACATAGGGAGTAATATATGCAAGATGATGAATCTCGGCTACTATTCCATGTTAGGTACTCATGTACAAATTTATAATAAAGTGGAGTAAATAATAAAAATACCTCTCCAAAAGAGAAATTATGTAAATTTAGTGAAATGTAAAAGTGAAGAAGATAAGTGATATATGAAGGACTCAGAATGACCCCCGGAGGACTACATATTTGACAAAGTAAGATAATTTTCCCCCCATAAGAAAGTAAAGAGAGACTATGTAGCCACCCACAACTAAGATGATTTTTCTAAATGTTCATCAAATGCTCCAACTAATGTCCTACTAGAAAGAATCGTTGGATTCTCTCTATGAAGTGTTTCTAGAATCTCATGTAGTAAGAGCTGCTTGAGAACCAAATAATTGTCAAAGTAGTAAGATGATTGTACTATAAGAATCTCTAGATGCTCTGAGTGAATCATCTCTAAACTTTGATGTAGAAAGAACTATCATAAAAAGAAGACTAATGTACTCATTAGTGTCTTCCAAATCTACAATGTGAAAGATGATATCATGGAGCACAAGATTATTGGAAGTTCTCGAGGAAAAAAAATTGAATTTATATGTAGCAATACATGATGGGATTGCAATGCATTTCAATGGACTACTTTATTCATCTCCAAATGAAGGTGTCTCACAAGATGTTTGAGTGATACCATATGATGTTTTTGTATAGGAAGAAAAATATTAAGAGAAGTATGGAAGTACACAAGGTAAAACTCATGGAAGTTCTCAAAGGCATGACACAAGATACACTTCGTAACGTAATTAGATTCTCATAATTGAAAATGTGGAAAGAAGTGTGAAAGTGTTCTAGACACAACTCAAAACACCCTTCCTAAAAGAGTAGTTCCAAATGAAATGAGTTAAGAGAATTTTGGAAGTGCTCACAACATAACTCATAAATTTCTTAGAGGCACAATGACAATGACAACCCCCCTAATTATTTTAATCCCTCTTGAATTGGCACTTTATATGTTGTAGTGCATATAAAAATTTCAATGGAACAGATAATGACACTTTATAATTGAGTGTGATATTATTCATAGTGAGATGAGGAAATGATATTCACTTTAAGAAAAGAAATAGTCCATTTGAGTAGCTAATTAAAAGTTACAATAATTCTATTTGCCTGATTTTCACTTAGAAACTTAAATTTTTCTTATTAAATAAGGAGATAAAATATGTGTTAAACAACACAATTTTCAAATCATCTCAAAGCTAAAGTCTTCAAAATGGAACAATATTTCCATCAACTATTCACAATCAAATTTTTGAATTACTATTTGAAAGTTATGTCAAAATGAAAAAGGCACCCCCCTTTGCAAGGCATATTAAGAATTTATTTAAACTACTAGTCATTAAAATTTGACACTATAAGGTAGGGGAGAAGACCCAATAGCTACCACCCATTGAATAATCGCCACCTCCATGCTCACTCCACTCCCCAAAAAAATTTAACTTTGATCCACTAAAATTTTTTTTATTAACAAATAGAAAATTACAACAAAACCAATAGAAAATTACAACAACACCAATAGCTGCTCATAACAGAATGATTCACTCACCAATCAAAGTACACAGCTAAACATGCCTTTGCTTTTATAAAAGAAGTCAACTTGCACATAAAAAGGCCCATTTACAATTTCATTTAAATCACTTACTATTACAATTACCCCCACTTGCAAATGTTTGTCCCTCACTACATTTCATATTTACAAGTATATATGCATAGCTACTGGTGCTTTAGATGACATAATCACAATCTCCTTTGAACTATATGGGATTTGAAATGCACAATCTTTCACACACTCCCTGGCAGCTATATGTATTTATTTAATTTCCTATAGGTACCTGCACAATTAAATATAGGTGTAAGGCTCCCCAATTAAACATCAAATCCAAATGTAATGTAGAATTCAGTCATATCATCTTTAAAAACCTACCTAACTTGTAGCTTCAAATTCAAATGCTCAAACAAATTCAAATTTCAAACACAACAACCAAATTGAATGCATTCAATTGTGAGATTTGAATTCCTAAATAAGAGGGGGAAAGTAGCCAGCAGCATTCACAATTGCATCTTACTCCCAGCAAAGTTGAAAGCAACAACAAATATTTTCTGCACATTCCTCTGCACATTCCTCTGATATCCAAAGTCTCAGGTATGTACTTATAGTTATTTTCATTTATGCAATGTCTTCTTACTTTATACATTCTACCATTTGTTAAAAAATTTCTACTTTCCATTGCACATACAGTAGGCTAGCATACATATATTTTTCATTTTACATTACGTGTCTCTTGTTCATTCAACAAATCGATGTATATGTGTGTTTCCTTTGCCTATCCATTGAAAATGCAAACTATGGTACCTATATTTATATTTGTGTGTTTTTGCTCATTTTTCATTTACTTCAGTGTTTATATTAGGGTTTATAGTTGTTATTTATTTTTTCTTATATGTGTACCTATTTATATTTGTTTATTTTTGGTCATTTGTCAGGGTTGGTCATTTATCAGGGTTTAATATGTATATGTGTGTGTGTGTATATATATATATACATGCATTTATTATGTGTATTGTGTATTTAAAAACATATACACATATATACAAATACATATATACATGTATATATGTACGTATATGCATAGACAAACACACATATATATGTCTATTACTCTGTTTAAATACGTTTCATTTGGCTGTCCAATACAATAGCCTAGCATTTGTTTATATTTTTCTACTTCCCATTGCACATACAACAAGCTACCATACATATATTTGTCATTTTACATTATGTGTCTCTTGTTCATTCAGCAAATCGATGTATATGTGTATCCTTTTCCTATCCTTTTAAAATGCAAACAATGGTACTGGTTAATCATTTTCTTCTGCATCTTTCACGACCCATGAAGGATTTATTTGATGATTGAAAAATTATTATTGCTTGTTTATGAAATAAATCATTCCTCTTACACTCCTTTTCCCACATTGAATTTATGTATGTATGTATGTATGTATGTATGTATGTATGTATGTATGCAGCTTCATACATACATATATATATATATGTATATATATATATGTATGTATGTAGATACATACATACATATATACATATGTACATATGTATCTATGTATCTGCATACATACATACATACATACCCTAAAAAAAAAGTGAATTTGGTTTTCTTTTGTGCTTAAATTATTCAATACGACCTGGTAAAGTCGATTGTCTCATGATTTTGTCTCTAGAAATGATCAGGAATTTCGTGGGTTTGAACACATGTCTATAAAAAACCCAGGTCACTTTGGGCATAAATTGAAAAACCCATTAAAAAAAAAAATGTATTTGTCAAAACCCTTGCATGGTTTTTTCCAAATTCATGTGCTTAATGAATTAACCTCATGAAACCCTTTCCTGGAATATTCTGCATCTATCTAAAAACCCACTTCTGTATTCCTGCCAGTGAGGAATTATTATTATGAAACCCTTGGTTAATTTCTTCTGCTCTTTTTTCAAAACCCAAGTCTATACAATGTGCTTTGAACATTGATATATATACATACATATATCTATGTATATATAGATATATATATATATATATATATATATATATATATATGTATATGTACAGATATATGCATACATGTAACTATGTAATTATATGTATCCACATATACATGTATACATATATTTATACAAATACATATAAATACATCTATATCTACATATATATGTAAACCCAAATTAAATGATACAAAAGAATGGGATACCCAACAAAAAAAACATTAGTCATATGCTTTAATCGAACCCTAATTGGGGTGTAATGTTTTTGGTGTCCGGTGCTTTAGTAAGGAAATTAATATGTAGGAGTGATTTTTAATGGGCACCAAAATGATTTTATAAGGTGCTAACCTGAATTAGACCCATTCACTTTTGAGCAAATTTGAATGATAAAATAGATCTATTTTATATTTTGCAAAGTTTATACCTGTGTTTTGTATTTATATCTGTGTTTTGCAATGTTTATACATTGTTTTTCTAACGCTTGATCACTTACAATGTACAAGATCATTGACAATCATTGCACCAAGGCACAAGAGGAAAAGATCGGGTGTGAGGCGCTTGAATAGAGTACCTCGTGTAGTGACATTCAATGTTCCAGATGTTGATGAAGAGCCAGCACTAAACATGGATGAGGAAGTTATTTCTAAAAATGAAGAACAGACCAATGAAAATGATGGTTTTGAACCTATTGTTCATAATACTGACGTAGAAATGGAACTGCCATCTGCTGACCAAGTGACAACCCCAGATCATAGCATGAAAATTTGGTCTATGGATGACATGGAAAAAGCCATTGTAGATGTTGAAGACCATCGAATGTCAATCAGAGGTTCAACGATCAAATGGGGAATCTCGCCTAGCAGTTTGCGGTCATGGCTCAATGGTGTGACATCCACAAAAAAGAGGGGGCCACCAACAATCCTGACTGATGAAGAAGAAGCTGAAATTGTGCAATGGCGTAAAGATATGGCTAATATTGGCCATGGCCTTCAAGTGTCACAGCTTAAGTCAACAGTGGCCCACATGGTTGGAGTGAGGCCTAACCCTTTCACAAATGGGATACCAGGGAGGTCATGGTGGGTTGGATTTCATCAAAGGCATCTTGATCTGACAATTCGAACACCCGAAGGAGTGGACACAGATCGAGCTATAATGTTACGGCCTGAAATAGTTTCTTCATTCTATGATAACTTGGAGGAGTTGTACAACAAACTTAATTATGGGCCTAACAATATATGGAACTGTGATGAAACAGGTGTGCAAGCTGGCAGAAATTGTGCAATGACAGTTATTGCAAAAATAGGGATGAAATGTGTTCCACAATTAATTGCTAAAAGCAGAGAATGGATCACTATTCTAGCTTGTGTTAGTGCAGCAGGTCAAGCTATACCTAGTTACTATTTGTTCAAGTCTAAAAGGAACATTAAAAACTATATTGTTAACTGTGAGCCAAGGGCATGCATGGCAATCCAAGAGCATGCTTGGATGACCAAAGAATTATTTGTGGCATGGTTGAAACACTTCACAAAAAATGTCCCAGGAGGTGTGTCACCAACCAACAGAAAGATTCTAATCTTTGATAGCCATGGCAACCATGTGGCATTCAAAACGGTTGAAGAAGCAAAGGCTATGGGAATAGATTTGCTCACACTTCCAGCACATTGCAGCCACAAATTGCAGCCCCTTGATGTTAGTGTGTTCTCACCATTTAAGAACTACTTCAAACAACAAAGGACTATATGGCTCTCTATAAATCCTCAACTTGACATTGGAAGGGAAGAGTTGGCAACACTTGCCAGCAAAGCTTTTGCACAAGCTTTGACTCCTAATAACATTGCAAGTGGGTTTAGAAAAATAGGAATTTGGCCATTAGATCGACATGCACTTGACTTGGATATGGGGCCAAGCCAAGATTTTGTTGTTGAAGAGGAAGGAATGACATTGGGAGCAGAAATTGAGGGTGATACAACTGCTGAAGAGGCACAGTTCATGGCAGCTGAGACTTGTTTGAGGATAGCAGGTTGGAATGAGGAATAGATTGGACAGTTTGTGGATACCTTTTCTACAAACATTCAACCAAATCCAGAAAACATTGAGGCAACAAAAATTCAAAAGAACCAGCAATTCGATCATGTAATCAGGCAGCTAAAAATGAAGAGAGTCTGAATCTGCCATCTGAATTTCAAGATACAGCTTTGAACCTAGGGGTGCATCTGAATTTCACTCAAGTGGATGAAAGGTTGTCCATGCCATCACCACCGAATGTTGATCCTAAAGATTTCATCCATTACTTCACAACTGGGAGAAATTGGGAGGCTAAAAATGATGAAGAGGATGGACTCGATGGTAATGACTCAAGTGATGAAGAGGTTGACTATGTGCCATGCACACAAGTCAATGATTAGCAACCAACAGGCAGTAGAAGCACTTTTTTGTAACTCCCAATGCAAAAAGTGTGCCAATCATCTAACAGAGGTCACAATGGGGTCCTATGCCTTAGTAGGCAGTCTCAAATTTTGACATCGGATGATTTCTTCAATTTTTTGAATGAACAAGAGACACAAAAGCAAAGAAACCAAGAATTGCAGCAAAGGAAAAGGGAGGAAATGGCTAAAAGGAAGGTAGAAAGAGAAGCAATCCTCGCACAGAGGGAGGCAAACAGATTGGAGAGTGCTGCAAAAAAACAAAAAATTGTAGAGGAGAAATTGAGGTAGCGACATGAAAAGGAGCTTCAAAGGGAGCAAGCAAAGATTGCTAGATAGTTGAAGGAAAACCAAAAGCAGGCGGAAAGAGCAGAAAGAAATAGAAGTAAGAGTACTCCTACAACTCCTCTTCCAAGTCAACATCCAATTTTAAGGGACATGATTAACATTTTGTCTCCAGTCTTTGCAGCTCTTAGCAGCCTACAAAATGGGTCTTTTGAAGGCTACTCTCCACAGTTATAGCTAACTCTAGAGGCAAATCATGCATTGCTTGCTTGTATAGCAAGTGCCATACAGAACAATCCGCAGTCCTCAACATCTTCTCCAGTTGATGTGGAGTCAATTGACCCCGAAGGACACACCACTTCATAATCAGATCTGTGGATGTCTGATTAGGATTTTTTGTTGTCAACTTTTTGACCTCGAAGTGTGCTATTGTGTTTTTTGTAAAACTGAATGCTAGTCTATTGTATTGGACAGCCAAAGGATAGTAGTTTGTTGTATTGGATAGCATTTGGATACTAGTGTCTAATTTTGTAGAACTAAATGGTAGTCTGTTCTCAACTTATCTAATTCGATGTGTTCCAATGTGTTTTTTGTATATATGAAGACTCCTTGTCTTCTTTCCAAGTTAATGATCTATGCTTTTGTGATTCGAAATCAGTTTTGTGTTTGTTGTATTCATCTATCATTGATGTGATTTAAAAATATGACTCACTAGTCTATTCAAGTTCTATGTTTTCTAAATAATGCATTTGGTAAAGGTTGAAAACATTATAATTCAAACTTTCTATTTTTCCTGACATCAGAATTTTTAAAAATTCTAACTTAATAATTCAATAAGTTTCTATGTATTTTCTCACATCAATTTATTTTGAAAATTCTAACTTCACATATGTGTTTGTTTGTTGCATAGATATATATATATATATATATATATATATATATATATATATATATATATATATATATATATAATATAACTATACATCTATATGTAAGTTTACAATGAATAAGTAAATCCCACCATAAATCAAATCCCATTGTTCAGGTTCATGAATGAACATCATCAAAAAAAAGAACATCATAAATGAACACAATGTCTAGCAGGTCACAGCCAAGGTAAACTCTTGAAAGACTTGACCTGAAATGTCATCATGCAAATTGACTTGCTCTTTACAACCTCCCTAGTTGTGTATACATGCATACATATATATATATGTATGTATGTATGTACGTATATACATACATACATACATACATACATACATATATATGTATACACAACTAAGTATATGCATACATATAACTATACATCTATATATATATGTATTTACGTATATACATACATACATAAGTATATGCATACATATAACTATACATCTATATGCAACATATCCATAAATTAATCTATTTGAAATTATAAATTTTTGAACACATACACTTGGAAATTAATTTAATTGTAAATTGTAAATGTAAGTTTACAATGAATAATAAAAATGAACATTATAAATGAACACAATGTCTATCGGGTCACAGCCAAAGTAAAGTCTTGAAAGGATTTACCTGATATGTAATCTTACAAATTGACACGCTCTTCACAACCTCCTAGCCATTTGACATGCCTGCCACAACAAACAAATATAATACAACAAACAAACATGGATAATAGTTATTGAAATAAATAAAAAGATATACTAGTTAGTAAAAAATATAGAACAATAATTGAAACTTAGAACAATTTGAACAAAAAATCCTTAATTATTTGGTGTGTTGATAAACACAATTACCAAACTGCCCACCATGAACATCGTTGCACCACCTCTCCTTGTTCTCCCATGCCTGCAAGAAAATATTTACAACCACAGGTAGTCACAACCGAGGCTAGTAACATACAAACATCATATGACCTTTGAAATAATGCATGTACAACAACACATAATTAATCAAATTCAATTGCGAATATAGTAGTAGAGGAGAAAAATTGTGAATGCCACTGGCTGCTATCCCTCTTATTTAGAAATTTGAATTTGACAATTCAATACATTCAATTTGATTGTTGTGTTTCAAATATGAATTTTTTATAGCATTTGAATTTGTAGCTGCCAATTACGTAGGTTTTTAGAGATGATATGATTGAATTCTGCACTATATTTGGATTCGATGTTCATTTGGGAAGCCTTATATATCTGTGATTTTTTTAAGTTTTGCATGCATGCATAGAGTCATACAAACATAAGCATACATGCAAACATTCATAGAAACATAAGCATACATGCATGTATTCATATAAACATATACATACATATAAATTGCAAAAAATCTGTAATATACATTGCAAAGCAGAAAAAATACCTAAATGTGTCACTTTTAACATCTAATTAAAACTCTTTTATCATTCAAATCCGCTCAAAAGTGAATGGATCTAATTCACGTTAGCACCTTATAGAATCATTTTGGCGCCCATTAAAAATCACTCCTACATATTAATCTCCTTACTAAAGCACCGAACACCAAACACATTACACCCCAATTAATCTTCATTTGGGGTCCGATTGATGCATATGACTAATGTTTTTTTGTGGGTATCCCATCCTATTCATTCGCTTTACCGCATGCTGTCTTTGTAGCTTCACATACATACATACATACATACATACATACACACATACATATATGTATGTATTTATGTATGTATGTGCATACATACATACATACATACATACATGTATATATGCACATACATACATACACACATACATATATGTATGTATTTATGTATGTATGTGCATACATACATGCATACATACATACAGACATACATGTATGTATGTATGTATGTATGCATGTACATACATACATATATACATATATATATAAATGTATGTATGTATATATGTGCATACACACATAGATACATGCATACATATATACAACACATGGAAAAAAGGAGTGTAAGAGGAATGATTTATTTCATAAACAAGTAGTAATAATTTTGACATCATTGAATAAACCCTTAATGGGTCGTGAAAGATGCAGAAGAAAATGAATAACCACTACCATTGTTTGCATTTTGAAAGGATAGGCATAGGATACACACATATACATCGATTTGTTGAATGAACAAGAGACACATAATGTAAAATGACAAATATATGTATGGTAGCCTACTGTATGTGCAACAGAAAGTACAAAAATATAAACAAATGCTAGAATGTATAAAGTAAGAAGACACTGCATAAATGAAAATAACTATAAGTACCTACCTGATACTTGGGATATTAGAGGAATGTGCAGAGGATGCTTGTCATTACTTTCAATACATACATACATATATACATGTATGTATGTATGTGCACATACATACATATATGTATGTATGTATGTGTACATACATACATATATGTATGTATGTATGTGTACATACATACATATATGTATGTATGTATGTGCACATACATACATACATACATTTTTGTAATATGAAAGATGCAGAAGAAAATGATTAACCAGTACCATTGTTTTCATATTCAAAGGAGAAAGATGTTAGATGTTACCTAAGGCCTGCTGTATGTGCAATGGAAAGTATGGTATGTATGTATATACCATACATATATACATACATACATACATACATACATGTATATATGTATGTCTATACGTGTATATACATACATGTATGTATATATGTATGTTTGTACGTGTACATACATACATGTATGTACATATGTATGTTTGTATGTGTATATATGTATGTCTGTATGTGTATATACATACATGTATGTATATATGTATGTCTATATGTGTACATACATACATACATACATGTATGTATGTATGTACACATACAGACATACATATATACATACATGTATGTATGTATATATATGTATGGTCTGTATGTATACATACATACAAACCATACATATATTTATGGTATGTATGTGTACATGTATGTATGTATGTGTACATACATACAGACCATACATATATACATGGTATGTATGTACACATACATACATGCATATATGTATGTATGTATGTGCACATACACACCATACATATATGTATGTATGTATGTATTGGGTTTTTCATAAATGTGCACAAGAAATTAACCAAGGGTTTCATAATAATAATTCCTCACTCGCAAGAATATAGAAGTGTGTTTTCAGATAGATGCTAAATATTCCAAGAAAGGGTTTCATGAGATTAATTCTTTAAGCAAATGAATTTTGAAAAAGCCAAGCAAGGGTTTTCATGAATTCATTTTGAGATAGATGCAGAATATTCCAAACAAGGGTTTCATGAGATTAATTCATTAAGCACATGAATTTGGAAAAAACCATGCAAGGGTTTTGACAAAAACATATTTATTTTTAATGGGTTTGTCAATTTATGCCCAAAGTGACATGGATTTTCTATAGACATGTGTTCAAACCCACAAAATTCCTAATCATTTCTGGAGACAAAATCATGAGACAATTGACTTTACCAAGTCGTATTTATTAATTTAAGCACAATAAAACCCATATTTGGAAAAACAAAGCAAGGGTTTTCACAAACCCACGAAATTTGTTATCATTTCTACAGACAAAATCATGATACAGTCGACTTTACCACGTTGTGAGCACACGGTAACATGACGACAGGAAATTATTTTACCCCAAAAAAAACCTGTGTGTATAACGCCAGTACCATGACATTAGAAAAATAAAACAGCACATGGCGAGATGGATGTAAGATGCATGATTTATTTCATAGACAAGTAGTAATAATTTATCAATCGTAGAACAAACCCTTCATGGGTCTTAACCATCGAATAAACCCTTCACGGGTCATGAAAGATGCGGAAGAAAATGATTAACCAGTACCATTGTTTGCATATTCAAAGGTAAAAGATGTTAGATGTTACCTGGAGCCGTGTGCACGTGGAGGAGTTATGGGGAGCCATAACCATCCGCAGCCTTCTCCATCGCTGGGAAGCTTCCAGATAGTGCGCGGTAAAGCGAATGAATAGGATGGGATCTACCCACAAAAAAAATTAGTCATAAGCGTCAATCAGACCCCAAATAAGGATTATTTTGGTTGTAATGTCTTTGGTGTCTGGTGATTTAGTAAGGAGATTAATATGTAGGAGTGATTTGTAATGGGTGCCAAAATGATTCTAGAAGGTTCTAACGTGAATTAGACCCATTCACTTTTGAGCGGATTTGAATGATAAAAGAGTTTTAATTAGATATTAAAAGTGACATATTTAGGTGTTTTTTTAAAAAAAATTGGTGGTTATATTTAGGGGGTACTGGGACGTTAGGTGATGGCAAGCAGGTGACACCTCTAAAAGGGGTCTTTTTGACATCCACGCGCATATCAGATGCTACCGCACTCTACCGAATTGCCCAGAAGCCAAAACCTTAGTTATAAGATCTTAACTCATGTGCAGAAAAAACCCATAATTTTTTTTTCTGATTCAACATACGGTTTGAATTCTACGGTTGCGCGAAGTTAGCCCTGGTGGATACTGGGTCTTCTCCCCTACAAGCTTTAAAAATTGAGTCTTGCATGGAGTAAAAGTGATCCGAAAAGCCATGTGGAAGAAGGATTTGATCATATCTTTAAATATTCTATGAATTTTACGATTAGGATGAGCTCATAGACTTTTTAGAGGGATTTAGGCCTATGTGGGTGGATTCAATAGGTCATGTAGCTCAGCTCATGGAACATCAATGTGCTTCTCTTATTGTTTCTGAAGCTCTACAATCTGCAAACACTTAAACCTCAAATACACATTAAATAATGGGTTAGTCCAAGCCATGCATATCTATAAGTGCTCCTATGGAATAATACATCATTCTTTATAAACAAATCAATTACAAACATGTTCTATCTCTATTCCCTATTGGATCAATGTCAATTATGCAAATGACCCTTTCCCAACCCTTGATAATGCTAATGATGAGGATGCAATGGAAAAAATCAGTTCTCCATGTGAAGAGAGTGACTTTGCATAAGCTTTGTAGATGGATTTGTTGAAGAATGAAGCCCTTATTTATAGATTTTGAAATGCTAAGAGTGTTCAAAATAGAGAAATGTGGGATAATGATTTGGCCAATGAGATGGAGCCACTTGTCAACTTGTGAGTGGTTGATGCATGTGCAAGTTTTGGTCAATGTGCCCAAGAGGGGGAGATTTAAGTTTGAATTTGAGAGTTAATGCTGAGTTTGACCTTTGTAAGGGACATGTAAGAGACATGTAAGACCTATTAAATTATGCCTTTTTGGATGTACATTTCAACTTGCTTTTGAATTCAAATTTGAGGGAATATTCCTCAAAGATGCCATGTTGATGAAAATTTCTGATTTTATAAATGAGTTAAAAAGATTTATTGGTGCAAGTGGGAAAAGCTAGAGGATGTGATGGGTGGTTAGGTTAGGTTAATCAGGATTAGATTAGCTTCGGTGATGATTAGTTGATTTTGACCCATTTGACTTGTTTATTTGGATTTATTTAAATCAAAAAGGGATGGAATATGAATTTGGAGATTTAATTAAATAAAGTTTGGTTTATTTAATTAAAAGGTTGATGTGAGACTTTGATTTATTTAATTTAAATGAATAACCTTAGGAATGAATTAAATAGCCCTAATTTACTTGGTGAATGGATTGATGAGCTTGATTAATTTAATAAGCGGGTGAATATGAACTAAGTGCATAATGTTAATTTTTCATGTCTACATTTTTTCCCTCTTTGAAGCAATGTACTTGTTAAGGCAGTTCCAAAGACAACTTCACCCACAGAAAAAATAAAAGAATTTTTACCAATTTTTGATTTTGTGAGAAAGTACTGCCTAGTACATTGCCCCTCAAGAGATCAACCAAAAGAGTTGTTTGGTCGATCCTCATGATAAAGAGATTCAAAATGGATGGTTATGGTTGATAAATGCAAATAGAAGGTGATTTTGGTCTTAGAATAGAAAATCTATATTATCTTAAACAACAAATGATGATATGATGTAGGATGGTTGAGAGTTAGTGATGGCAGGTATGTTATGATTATGCAAATGTATGATTTTATAGAAAGATGGCAGACCATATCTATATTACAAATGATAGAGCATGCATGTAGGATAATATGTAGAATGTGGTTTGTGGATGCATGTGGGTTACCTTGAGAATGGATGCGGGATGGATGCATGATGGATGGATTGGTGATGATGATGTTAGTGCAGAAATGAGATGATGACAAGAGGATCCCACAAGTCCATGATTTGATGAGACTTTATTAGAGATGATGATGATGATAGATGATGATGATGATTATGATGAATGATGTTTCATATCAAAGTTGGGATTTTTTAGAAAGGGCTACTTACCTTATGTTGATTACACATATGAATCGGTGCATCGGGGTACAAAAACTAGGATGGCGTGTACCCTAGATCGATGGACTTTGTCGACAAACAGATGAGTGTATTCTTGTTCACACTTGACATGGAAACCTTGCTAGGATGTACTTTATAAAGAAAGTATTGACAGTTGTTACAAATTGTCCAGCAAGCATAGCAGAAAAGATGATGATCTTTAGTCCTATCTCTCTCTCCCTGATCAGCACATTTTGGGATGTGTTGAGGAGGTCCATGGCCGGAATGGCTTATTGAAGATAAAATCCAAAAGAAAGATCAAGTACACAAACAATACAATGTTCTTCATAGCGGAGCCCGCGAGGGGATGTAATTTTGAGTAGGGGATAAGGAATCAAGAAGTGAAATGCATCCAAGAATGAAGTGCCATTTCGAATGATATATCCCACAGGACGTTGTATGCAGAGGATGATGATGGTTTGATAAATTTAGTTGATAAGGCGTAATATAAAGGTTGATTAACATGTTTGAAAATGATCCAGGGTTTGATTTTCATTTAAAAGTTTGTAACTGATTTGATTTATGTTTGGAAGCTTTGCTTTTGTTGATTATTGTGATTTGTTTTAGAACTTTATTTTGCCAAAGCATAGAAGTGTGATTAGTTTATTATGGATGAATTAGATTATTGCGAGTAAGCTGAGATGGGTGAATTGAATTTTTCAAATATTTGGATATTTTGTAGGCTCCAATGTTTGAGGTTATTTTTATTTATTTGAGATTTTTAGATGTTTTATAATTTTCAGTTTTTATGAATGTTTAGGGTTTTAAAGGATTTATGAATATTTTTTTTTTTTTTGGATTGCGTATCTCGGAGGCTAATGAAGGAATTATCCTTGCCTATATTTCAAAGCTCCGGAATAGATTCAGTTCCATGTTTTGACGTTTTCTGTTTTCTACTTGTTTTTAGATTTTAATATGTTTTGAATGTTTTTGGATTTTTTGAATTTCTAATGTTTTTGGTTTTTCACATGATTTTGATGATTTCTGTTTTCTACTAGTTTTTGGATTTTAATATGTTTTGAATGTTTTTGGATTTTTTGAATTTCTACTATTTTTGGATTTTTGCATGATTTTAATGATTTGGATATAGATATGTGTGACAATACCAGTGCTCCATTTGGGGATTTTGTTAAAAACCAAGGTAAGGTTGATTGATCAGATCAATGGATTGATGATGATAACATTTTTGAGGATACACAACAATGCAAGGATAGTGTTAAGCAACACAAGGATTGAAATGATGATGGGATTGATGATGATAGCATTGTTGAGGATGCACAACAATGCAAGGATAGTGTTAATCAACACAAGGATTAGGATGGATATCCCAAGATGATGGATTGATTGGATTTTGATCGATCAAGATTGATGAAGCTTGATTTCGAACAAAAGATGTTTTGAATGAGTTGATGTGACATTTGAAGTGTACGTTAGATGCAAATGATAAGTGTACGTTAGATGCGAATGATAGTGATTGTTTGGATTGATGTTAGATGAAAGATGAAGCTTGATAAGGAGCATTTACTCATCAAAATATGCCATGGGCTAGCGATTTGGATTCTAGATCACAAATGTTTTGATCACTTTGATTTCACATTTTCTAATGTTCAGATCGCCACATAAGTTGGAGGATATAGATCAAGATTTATTCCTGAAGCGAGATCTAAATATCTTCCCCCTGTGTCTAGTAATGTATGGAATGCAATGTGTGGATGCTCAGATAAGTGTATGGATGGATGGATATGGTAAGCATACAAAGGATGCCAAGGATTATCTTGTGATAAGATAAGTTGTTTAAATAAAGAATGCTAATTTGGATAATGTTTCATGGCTCAGATAACGCTGGGGTAGGATAGGATCAATGAAAATGACCCATGTCAAGATGTTTACCATAATCAAGTGTAAAGTGTTCCCCAAAATTTCATCAAGATCAAGGTAACTTGGATGATGGATGCAGATAGATGAAAATGGATTGGATAAATGGATTTATTATGGATGAGATGGATGGAATGCTAGATTTATTACGGATGGGATGAGATGCTTTCACATGAAATAGAGAACACAGATACTCGATACTACACATGACGCCTTTTTTCCAGGTTTTCATCATGGTATCTGTCCAAAGTGCCACCATAGTGGTTTTCACTAGAGGAAGATTTTTTTCTCTTTACTATTTTCAAATCCTTTTTCTAATTGTTTTGGATTTTCATATTTTTTACTTTTTTGGTTTTTCTAAAAGATTCATGCTGACCCACCTAGTGGTGTCAATGTAGATGCTTTTGTCATAATCTGTCATCGGTATCCTGCCTGAAGAAGTTTCTTTGCTAAGATACATGCACTTGAATGCAACTTTTGAGATTCCTAATCTACTTCGTTGGTGTTGGATTTGACTATGTCTTGGTGCGCACATTGTAATAGAGTGCCTTCTAAATCCTTACGATGAAGGGTTGTTGCCAACACATGGTCAATTTGAGAATTGGATATCATGCGTGGAGGCATGGATGGAGTGTGTTTAGGGATAAGAGATGGATTGGTTGACAGTTTGGAACCTTTGACTCACCAAACTTGGGAAGATGAACAATGATGGGTGGATAAGAAAGTGTGCATGGAATTAGGACCAAATGCTTGATACACTTTGTATGTCGTTTGAAAATCCTACTTTTGCTTTTGTGGACATCTTTGATGGATACTTTTCCCTTTTTTATTTTGCCCCATAGTTTCTTTGACTAATGGAGTTTGATAGGGATAATCTTTCTTTTTGTTCTTTGGTATCCATTTGTATTTGATTTGTTCATTATTCTTCTTAGATTCTTTTTCTTTGATAACGTTCTTCATACTTTGATTCAATTCTTTCTTTTGGCATTGGTCCCAATTCATGGATGGGGTGATGGATGGATGAAGATTCATGACGTGGCTAGTTGTAGTATTGACACTAGTTTCATCATAAGGACTCTTCGTGCTCCCTATGTTGACATTTGTTGGAGACAAAGTTGCCCCTAGTATTGTGGCAGTACCTTCATGTTTTGATTCTACCTATTCTAAGAGTTCCTGTTTAGAATGCATTCTATGATAAATGACTTTGGATTATACTATTTTTTCTGACTTGTTTCCTTGAGTGGATAATGTTGGATATCTTTATTCATGATGTCCTTAGTCTGAATTTGTGGTATATCTGATACTGTTGTTCACAACTTTGTTTGACTGTAGGAATTAGTAACCTGCTCTTTTTGTGTAATAATGTCAGGATTAAAGGAATCTTGTTTTGAATGAAGATCATCTACTTGTCTATCCATAGAAAGCATCTCATGGGTAAATGGAGGAGTATGTGCTACATGGATATGATCATCTTGCATAGATTGGAGAGTGTCCATTAGATTGTTGTAGTATTTTGAAGATACAAATTCTTGATCTTGAATGATTTCGGAGTTGCTTTTGACATGCTTTGGATCAAGTCCTTGACATGGGTTAGTTTAAAAGGATGGATTGCTTACAAAGGATTCTTCGATTTCATCATTAGGAATGGGAAGCAACTCAATATCCTCTTGATCTTTGAGTGGAATTAGATCAAGTGTTGAGATGAGGATTATTTCAATATCTATAACCAGGAGGTCAAAGGGTATCAACATGTTTTCGAAAGGACGATTGCTAGACCTTGGTAAAATATTTTGATCATGCTTTGGGACAAATTCTTGAGATATGTCCTCTAACTCATAAGGCGATGTAGAGACATTTTAAACATGATCATAGGTCAATGGATCGTGCATTATGTCAATAGGATCAAATAATCCTAACACTCCTTGAAATAGATCACTAAAAAGTGGCTCTTGATATATTGTGAGTTGATCATCAGATGAGGTGGAAACATCTTCAAGGTGCTCATCGATGGAGAGATCTTGATCCATTTTTTTCAACAATTGTGGGTGAGGGATTTTCGATGTCCTCAACCGTAGGGTCAAATGATGTTGACATTTCTTGAATTGGATCATTTTCAAGTATTGTTGGTATATTTTGATCATGATTGAAAAGTGACTCTTGACCTATGTTGATTTGATCTTCGGACGAGATAGAAAAATCTTCAATGTGATATTTAATGGATAGTTCTTGATCATTGTTTTCAACAATTGTGGTGGGTAAATTGTAAATGCTATCACCAGTTGTTGAATGTTCATTGTTATCCCTTAACAGTTACTATTTTTTGGTTTCCAGGTTGTGTTTGTTGTGTAGCTTGAGAGGCTTGGGCAGCTTGAGAGGCTTGTTTCACTTGTGTTGCTTGTTACATGGCTAGATATTGTTGGATGTCCTTTTGGTAGGCCTAGTGAGCTTTTAGCGCAATGTTATATTGTCTTGCTGCATTTAGTTTTGGTGGTAGTGGTGATGGATTTGGAATTGTGTTGGATGTAGTGATGAGTGGTTGAGATTTAAGCAAATCATGGTAGTGAGGGGTTACATACGATGAGAGTGGTGGTTGGAAATGATTGAAGGGATAGTGATGGTTGGAAATGATAGAGGATAGGTCCCTGGGAGATCGCTGCTTGATTTTTTAGGATTGATGTTGTCATTTGATTATATACCATCTTTTGGTGTGATGTTAATGGTATATTCAAAGGATTTGATGTGATGGCTCGATTGGTGTTAGGTGGATTGATTTGGATGGAGTGATCGGTGCTAGGTAAAGGGGGAAACCCTAAACTAAGGAATGATGTTGATATGGATAATGGTGGTGGAGATGGCTCTTGGCGCAATGACTCAACTATTTTGGTAAGTGTAGCAATTTGATCTCACCAAATTTGATCTTGATTTCGATCTTGAATCCCTTGATATAGTTGATTTGGTTTTTGTTCAATCAGATTTGGGATGCATACTTGTGGTTTTTGAATGGGATCATGGTCAAATTGATTTTAGACAATGTTCTGATTTGGGATTATGTTTAGATTTGGCATGATAGGTTGAAATTGACCATTGTTGATATTGGGAATCACATTGCCTTGTTTTAGGTAACTTTGATTTTGTATGGTGTTACCTTGACTTGGATTAATACACAGAGTCGTTAAAATATTTTTTGGACTTTTAACAACATTTATATGATTCACAAACATATTTATCCCAAAGTTTTCTGGATTCATGTTTGATAAAGTTGTACTTGGTACATTCACATTTGGCATGTTGGGATTTGATGAGATGACATTGTTTGTTTGAAGGCTCATGCATTGATTGTTTGATTGATAGATTTGTAGTTTTGGATTTAGATCTACCATTAGGAAAGGTGTTCCAACCTTTTGACTAGGTATACTCACATTTGTTGTACTATTGACATTTGTCGAAGGTAATGATCCCATGTACATTTTGTATAGATGTGAGTGTTGATAATAAATCAGTGTTGTAAGGATTTGATAGCTTAGGTGACTTGGATTACTCATGATGTATGGATTAAGTTTATATTCCATGTTCCTCTTGTGTTTTCACCTTGTTGCAAAAGTGACCTCTAAGGTTCTTAGGACCAATGATGAGATGAAGGATGAAAAGGGGAAATGATATGAATGTTGAACGTTTAGGGACATTGGATCAATGTTAGACTTAGGGTTTCATTTTGATTGGTTTGATTTGGGTAATGAACTTGTAAACCCCAAGATGTAAGATGTTATCTTAGGATGAACTTGTTCAAAGGATTACTGATTTAATTAGAGGTATGAGAAAGGATGCGTTCCCATACTCCTAACTAAACAAGGTCATTTTTGGTTTGATGATTTACCCAAGTCTAGAATGATGTTTTCAAAGCTCTAAAGTTGTTTGGTGGGATGGGATGACAAATTTTTGGGATGGGTGAAGTGTTTTATTTGATCCTAAATGAACCTAGGAAGGACTTGTTTACAAGACCAAGATAGTGAAGAACATGCCTTTCTCAAAGAGTAATTCAAAATCAAAAAGACCAATGTTTGCATGAAAAACATATGACCAAAAGATGCCAAGCTCATGTGTGGGGTCCAATTGATTCAATCTTTGCTTAATGGATTCTTTTTACCAAAAACACTCTTGATTAGATTTTGAAGCTAGATGTCTAATGTCTCAACTTCCCCCTTATCCCGTAAAGTGTATTATGCGGAAACCAAGGAAATTTGAGGCAGGAGTTACCTATTGTTGACCTTAGTAGGAGAAAATTGAGATGAAATCCAAATGCTTAGAATCCTCTAAGGATAAAATCCCAAGGGAAAGCAATAACATTTGAATTCGTTCAAGGATATTTGCTTCTCCTAAAGGGTTTGAGATTTGATGCTCATGTTGAATGTTGGTTTTCCAATGTTTTTGATCAAAGCACTATGTTTTTGAACTGACTCACAAGCAATATAACATCCTAGCTCAATTGGTACATTTTTCTTGGTGGGATTGCCTCATGCCCTTCATAGTAGAAGAGATTATTTTACATGCAACCAAGGAAAAAATATAAAGGTATGCTAAGAATGAAGTCTTAACCTCTATATTTTAACCAAGATCAGACATGGCAAGTAACTTCTTGGAATCTAAGTTCCAATGCACCACTTTGATAAACTCGTTGGATGGACTAGTTGGCTGCTACAAACAAGGGTTTTAGTTCATACTTTTCGCTCATGGAGATTGACCCATACGGAGAGTCCCTTCGTGATCCATCTCGGCCGATCCAACCGTGGATACGTGCTTACTCCAATACCCACATTTATATCCCATTTGGAAATACTCTTGGCTTTAGAGTGTTACAGTTGAGTCGCTCCCTTGGGTGAGTACTTTTCCCCAAGGAAGGCCCTCTAAGATAGAAAAAGTGAGTAAACATATTCATAGTTGATCAACCTTCATTTAGAAATAAAGGGAGAACATATGCAATAGGTTTAAAACTCACACTCGCAATAGTGTTTTGTCTCAATTTTAAACCCAAAATGAAGTGTGGAGGAAATATTTTATGCAACTTATTGTCATCAAAAGACTTTTGATTCTCAAGATCGTTGGAAGCACGAGAGAAGCGCATACATCCCTTTTTCAATGAAGTTAGTTCAAGTAAGCTCTCACAAAACAAGGTTGCACAAGTTCGTTTTAAATCCACAAAGCAATATTTTGATTCGTTTAGAGCACCAAAGTGAGATATGAAAGTTTGCTTTGTTAATTTATTAAATTCAAACAAAATCTAGTCAATTTTCCTAAAGTTCATTTTATCCCCTTTGTCATGAAAATGGAAGTGTTCTTTTTAGAATCAAAAAATATTTGAGTTGATCTAAAACATAAAACTAAAGTGTAAAATGGAAGCCCTTTAAAGCATTTAAAAACACTTTGTGAATTTCAATTTTGATGCTTAATTCTCTTTAACTCCAAGATTTGGTCAAAGATTGCTTCTAATGCTTCAACGTCTTGAGTTCCTCATTCCACCAAAATTACTTCTCCTTCCTATAAGATAAAAAAGACAATAATGTGAGATCAAGTTACCCAATTAAATTCATTTTTTAAGCATTAACTTAAATGATTTCAAATGATGAAGCATTAGTAAGGATCTTGGTTCCAAAGATTTCAAAACAAATCTTAACCATAAACAAATAGTTTGCTAACAAAGCTCAAAGCTTCTCTTGCCATTAAATTTTAGCAATCTAAGATTTATGTCTTTCAATAATTATCAGATTCTTTAGGCAAAAGATTTTAAATCTATCCACAAAAGCCAATAATTTCAACAATCTTAGTTTAGTAGCCAAACTAAAGTGACATATTAATCAATCACTGATGTTATGGAATTGAAGACAGTTGAGTTGAGAGTAAATGTATTCAAAATATTTGTAGACTCATCAATACAAAACCAATACATCAAGACAAAAAACCAATACAACAGCAATGTATTAGAAGATGCAAACTCTAAATGTTTATTCTCCAATCTGGCAAGCAGATGTTATGCTGAATTGAAACCTCATTGATATGTCCATGGGACTCTCTGAGCTTTTTACTTTTCCCACTTGGTGAGCTGCATCTTGATACAAATGATGATGCCTTTCTCATAGAATAAATGATAATGAAAATACCAGCATGGGAGACCCATCCGCAACTCGCACACAACTCCAATGTTAAGTAATGAGATTGCAGCTGTACATGTCTCCACTGCAAGTTGTCTACCACATTCTTGCAACTTGTGCTTTTAACATTTTAAAGAATCAAATGCATTTGAAATTCCATCAACTAGTCAGCCGCATAAGCAATAACGACCTTAGATTCATATTGGAGCATTTAATATGGACTGCATATTTAGTGTAGATTAAACAAACATCACAACCATACAAATCACAGTCAGATTAAAAACAAGCAGAAGTTAGATAGGTGATGCAAGGAAATTATTTTGGGTGTTTGTACAATTTTTTGACATAAATGACTTTGCAACCTTCAGGCTCTAATCTAGTTGTGCTTTTACTCCATGATGGGAATATGTGGACAAGAAACATAAAGGCTACAACATGAAGGCATGGACATAGTCATTAGGTTTTAATATTCTCTCAAGCTATACATGACAATAGTCACCTCTCACCATCCATTCATAACTCTTAGATGGCATTTTGACACTTTGCTTTTAATAAGGCATGTTGATTTTAATAGAATGCATCAGATTCAACAGTAGAAAAAAAATATTTGATTATCAACCATCAAAATCCTTACGGTGCTTAGATATTGCGAAAGGTGAAGCCGCTAGGAAATCCTCCAAGAAGTAAATCAAATTTTTCTATCCTCACTTGTACTTTAAGAAGAAAATTTGACTATCACAGTGGGCACTAGTGAGAAGACAATGAGGGACACATACAAGTCAGACTCCTATAGTCCTCCATACGAGAATCAATATGCAGAGAATCATTATAGTGATCGTCCTGGGCGAGTTATTTTTTATGATTGAGGTCATTATGATGACAGAAGAAAGAGTTATGATAAAAAATAGAGAAGTCCAGGGTAATGTGAATTAGATAGTAGCAGGAATGATAGCGGTTATCAGGAAAATAGATGATATGAGAATACCTTCAAGACAAATCCATGACAGGACACGAGGCATACAAGGATATGAACAGGAAAAGTTTAAGTCATACCTAAACGTGACAAGCTTAATACTTACCTATGGTCCAGTAATATTAGCTTTGGTGCAACTCATGAAGTTAATACATGCATTCCTTTTCAACCATGTATGCAAAGAATTATTAATCCACATCTTGTTCAACCGACACTTGCATGTTTCTCATTAAGGAATTTAGAGGGGTACTTGTTTGCCTCACCACTAGGCCACCATAATATCCTCAAAAAGATAGGAATGCATATGATCAACACGCCCACAGATGCGAAGGAGTATTAGGATGAATTTTGTCATATCCCAGCTTTGTACCACCATTAGATTTTAGCTCAGCCTATTGGGATCACCTTTAATCACTGTTGGGTGAAGTACAAACAACACATCTTTTCAAACTCCCTTCCAAATTCCAAGTGGTAAGTTCAAACCACTGTGAGCTTATGTCTACACAAAGAAAAGATGAAGTCATCTCCCCTGAGAGTACGTGATGCTGGTTAGATTTGGTCACAAAATGTGTTCATTGACATTTCCTACGTAATTTTTACTCTCAAATATTTACTAATGTGTGTAAAAGACAAACTTCATATTATTCTCGAAATCATTTATCTTGAAATGTTCTCAAGTTAAGATTGTATACGAAGTATTTCATCCTTAATTCTAATGATCATATGATATTGTATAGTTTTACTATTGCAACTCAAGCTACTGCTCTTCTAATGAAAACTAGATTAATATGATGTGTTGTGTAAAACTACTTTCCTGACTTGCTAATACATTAAATGGTCTCTTAGTGCCCAGATAAATGACTTATAGACTGATGCATTGAACATCTACTCGCACTTATCATTTAAAATCTACCTTATCATATGGTTGCTCAACTCTATTTTACTCTTATGAAGGAATAAAGCCTTTTAATGTTAGACTGACGACAAACCAGTGATTAGTCTAAAAACAAAAATCTTGCAAACATTAAGTAAATGTATATCAGAGAAAATATCCAAAACAACCCTCCTTCTAGTGCCATAATGAAGCTCTACAAATCTACAAACACTTAAACCTCAAATACACATTAAATAATGGGTTAGTCCAAGCCGTGCATATCTATAAGTGCTCCTATGGAATAATACATCATGCTTTATAAACAAATCAATTACAAACATGAAAGAAGCAAACATGATCTATCTCTATTCCCTATTGGATTGGTGTCAATTGTGCAAATGACCCTTTCCCAACCCTTGATAATGCTAATGATGAGGATGCAATGGACAAAATCAGTTCTCCATGTGAAGAGAGTAACTTTGCATAAGCTTTGTAGATGGATTTGTTGAAGAATGAAGCCCTCATTTATAGATTTTCAAATGCTAAGAGTGCTCAAAATAGAGAAATGTGGGATAATGATTTGGCCAATGAGATGGAGCCACTTGTCAACTTGTGAGTGGTTGATGCATGTGCAAGTTCTGGTTAATGTGCCCAAGAGGGGGAGATTCAAATTTGAATTTGAGAGTTAATGCTGAGTTTGACCTTTGCAAGGGACATGTAAGAGACATGTAAGACCTATTAAATTCCTTGTTGGATGTACATTTCAACTTGCTTTTGAATTCAAAT
>VDFB02012854.1:0-17467 GCA_007258455.2 Sequoia sempervirens | reverse complement strand
CCTTCTAGCTGGGGTTGATATTGCACAACCGAAACCGGTACCTTAGAGTCTTTAAACTCTCAGGAAAGATGTCAAGCATTCAAGCTCTCTAGCACAAGTATGTGAATAAGCAACTCAAGATGTCTCCAAAGCTCTCCAAAGCTCCTTTTAAAGAAATTACAATCACCTCCAAGAAGCTTCTAGAATAAAATATTATTTTATTAACTTAAGTGACCTTTTTGATATAATTTATTTTTAGTCACTTTATTAAATTAATTAAATATAAAGTTATCTTATGATATTTATTTTTGAGATAACTTTATAAATAATTAATTTAATAATTTATTCCCTTATTTCACATTTTATCCTTCGGGAATAAATAAATGCTAAAATAATGTCCTAGTAGCCATCAAGAAGGGGACATTACACGACCACATACATGCCTCTCCAAGTTTGTAAACACCATGCAGACCAAATAGAAACACTCCACAACATTCCAAAATATTCGACATCATCAAAATATTCTATAACACTACCACCACCACCTAAACCACATAATACTTTCATCTTGTGCAACTAGATATATTGCCACAAAACAAAACTCATGAATCCAAGCTTGTGAAGCAACTCAGTACTCAACACTCCAAGGGAAAGTAGATACAAATATTATAAGCAAGTTCCCAAATCTACAAGACAAGAAACCTTAATGTGGAGAAATGTGGAGCAATCTCATTCTACCAGACAACCTTCTATACAAGTAAACACACTGTCAAACACATCTTCGACACTAACGCATGATCCAAAACTTGAAACTATGGATATGGAGCCTCTAAAAACCTCTAATCATGATATACAAACCACACAATCATATCTTCAACCATGAAGAAATGTATACCACAACACTGAACACACCTCTATCACTTTATACACTCTTTTATTCAATTTTTTTCAAAAGCACTTGGAAACCAACTGAACCAGTTGCATTAACAATACCAAAAAAATCTCTTCATTGTATCTACAACATCTACAACACCAACAATCTCCCCATATACAATACCAACAATTTCCAACAATATTGATACTTTTCACATCAATGACCAAATATTGACATCAATGACAACACCTGCAACATACTTGCAACAATCCTCTCCTATAAAAGGGAGCTCTCTCCTTTAGAGGTGGATTTTGATTTGGTATGTTGGGCTAGAAGGTGTTTCAAAGGGGTTCTTGCAACCTTGTGGCCAATTTTTCCTTTCAACTCTCTTATTGAGGTAGGGAGTTTGGTTGGACTAATGGTCTGGAAAGGGAGCTCTTGCTGCCCTCTTTTTTGTTTGTTCTCCTTTAGAGAACTTGGTTGGGTGTTGTGGGTGTTCTACACCATTAAGGTTGTTTTTCTCGGCTCAGTGTTGCTCTAAGCAATTGGTATGTTGTGTCCTGGTTGTTGCAAGCTATGTTGGTGAGTTGTTTGGGTTAAAGGTCCCTATTAAAACCTGGTTGTTGAGGGTTTTAGGTTCCCTTCAAAACCTAATTTTTGTAGCATGAGTAGTCTAGTCATTCTTTTGGTGGCTATTGTTGTTGGGCTGTTGATTGTTTGAGTTTTATCTATTTGCAATGTTCTTTTGATAGGGTTTCAAGTCCCTTCAAAACCTGCTTGCAAAGGGTTTCAAGTCCCTTCAAAACCTATTTGTAAGGGGTTTTGGGTCCCTCCAAAACCTATTTTTCCCATATAATCAAAACATTTTCCTCATCTTTATATCATTATCCTTCACTAATATAATGGTAATACTAATATTACATTATTCTTATGATTAATTTAAAATCACCTTTTCTTTAAATCAGACTAACATAATTTGGTAAAATTGCAATAATTTCTTCATTTGTTGATGAAATTTAAAAATTTAAAATCCTACAGAATGTTGGTGAATAGGGGAACAAAACCTAGATTTTTTTTGAAGATATTTATAATACTTAATGAGCAATTTGAAGTAGAAAGTTGATTGATAATTGGAGGTTGTGAAAAGAAGAGTATATATATAATTTCAATCACTAACTGATCATGATTTTGGTATTAAAACAACATTTTATAATCCATGTTAGAAAAAGATGATTTAACTGGCTATAATGGCATAGGGGCCGCCCCTAAACACATAACTATTGTTGCCTAAACTTTGTTTGCAAAGAATGATTCATATTAAGACAAAATTTCTAACTCCTATTGTTGCACAAGTAAAAGGATCTATCATTATCATTTATTTTATTCACAATACTACTTGATATATATAATGATATTCATAAATACATATAAATACTCATTATATATATATATATATATATATATATATATTATCATTACAACTATTGTTTCAATCTATTCACAATAAAAAATAAAACCCAATATCTCTCCAGTCATTGCTTCCATCTATTCATAAAATAAAATAAAATCGAATCAAAATCACAGGAAAAATGAGTTTCATTGTTGTCCACCTGAAAATGTAAGAGAAATTCTGAACTCAAATCTACAGTAATAAAATCATTGTTGATTGGCAAAATTTGTTCACAAATATGCCATTCATGATGAAAAGTTAGTTCCATACAGTTGAAACCCTCTCTCTTTCAAAAATAATTTTTTTGACTACTGCTCCAATTTATTCAAAAAGTGTGAAAAGTGGATCTATATAAAAGCTAATGCACTGGTTTGGAAAGTGGCATTTACATAGTGATAAGTTCATTTTCTTTGATAACCAAAACAATTGTCTCTACAGTTGCAGCTAAAAAGGAAGGCCTTACCAAACATGTTCATAGCCCTACGTATCATGTATGCAACTATAATGGTGTAAACATGTTATGCATGTGGATGGAAAAGACTAAGTTAAGAATTGTTGATAAACTAGGCATTTCATGGATACACAATCTCATAGCTTTTAATTTATTGGATGCACACCAACCAAATTCATCAATTAATTAAATAATTAGAACCTACTTGGAACATTGCTCCTTGGTTAAGATTGGAGGGTTGGGCTGGGAATGAATGCTGCTCCCATTTTTCTTCAGTCGCCGACTTATGCCTACTGGTCACTGCCTTTTCCCATAAACTGGTGTGGGTATTTTGAATAAATATCTATTTTTCCTCCATTCTAATGGAAAAATAAATTAAAACTATGAAGGAATTCTCCATAATAGGTGTGCTGCACTGAGCAACCAAGAGGGAAGAAAAAACAAGAAAAAACTTAGTATTTGAACTTTTTCGCAAAGGATTCAACCACATCCTTAGCAGATGCACCCTTTAGTTTTTCTAAGACGTTTTCCATCTATTTAGTCTCATTCTATGTAAAAAAATTATTGAGATCCACCCACATGTGGAGGTTATCCCCCCTCTTCTTTAATCTAATTTTTCCACTTCAGTTTTCTAGCAACTAAGTCTTTGAATTTTCTATGAAAATCTACATTCTTTGTGGGGAAAAGTGTTTCTTCTCCCTTTGATTTTGTTTTTCACATGCAATAGACTGATTCAACTCCAGTTCACTTGCAGTTAAATCTTGAACTTAGGATATAAATTTATTTAATTTAATGTTATTTTATTTAACCATGTATTCATGCAATTTATTGAACTGTTTGTATTTTAATAGCAAACTTAATTTTTTTATTTTTTTTTTAGTATAATAATCATGAAATTAATTTTAAAATAAACTATTTATATAACTATTTAATATTTAAGCTATTTTTATACATTAAATAATAATATTTTATTTATATTATTATATATAAATAAAAATTATCACACATTTGAGAATATAATCTTTTATTTGTCTTAATTAAATTAATCTTTTCATAGACAAGGTGATCATAAATACACACTTTTGTTCCACTTTAGTTTAATTCTAAAATGAAATAAAACCATATGACATATTTTTAATTTCCCCAAGTAATTTATCTTTCATAACATATTAGCCATAATACACAAATCATTAGTTAAATCATAAAAGCACAAATGATGTATTTAGAAAATACAATGTAATCATAATCACACAATGAAAAATGGATGCAACTACGTGAATCTATGTGTGTACACTTGATTTCTATCATATTCATCAATGTCAATTGGTTAAACACCCCTACCTCAACCATGTTCTCGTCTTTGACATGTACTTGCACTCTTTTGCACTTAAATTTTCATTAGTAGAATCAATCCATAAACCATAATCGAAATGAAACATGTGCATTATATCATAATATAACCTAACATATGCATTGAATTCAAAATAAATCTAGCTAACATCTATAAACATCACTCATATATTAACACATGCCAATATCTAAGGGTATAATTTAGTTTTCCAAATAATAACATGTCAAAACTATGTAAGCAAAGAATCGGTATATGACAATATGTGATATGATATGTTTAACACCATGTGATAAGGATCCTCTTGATGTGGAAAATACGATATGGCACATTCAATATAGCTAGGTAATGTAACTTCCCCCAATCTAGAAAATGTGAAAGAAATTTGCTTAATGATGGCATGCAATATGATCAAGATCCATCTAGGTATCTGGTACAAGTCACTAATTGATATCTTAAACATGAAAAGAATTAGTGATAATAAATGCCTCTTCAATTCACAGTATCTAACAAATGCAAGGAATTGTAGGAGAGGAGAAAATGATGCATGATAAAGTAGTAAAAGAATTAAATCATATGAGCATGTGAACATATATAGCATCATGTAGCATCCAAATAGACTTGTAAATACATGAATTCATTAAAATCGTCAAGGCATGTATGAAAGGTTACCCTCTAGAAGGGTAAATCATGAAGGAAAGGTGTCTCTAAAGATGAATTAGGGATTGTCTCTAGTCACATCACTTATGTAAGTAAATCAAGTGGTGAACATGTAATCAAATCAAAATATAAGTATGTTTGGGAACATGATTTTGAGATATGCATGAAGATACATGCAAAAAGGATTTCCCCTAATGTGATCAATAAAATAAAGTAAAGATGGAACTAAAAGCAAGATAGAGATCATGTACAAGCATATCAAAATTTACTTGAATGAAGCATATCAAGTTTGTAAGGAATTTAGTAGATAAACATGTAGGAATGTGTAAAAATGATTGCCCCAATATAAGCAAGCTAATAAGATAAAGATGTCTCTAAAGGAAAGATAAGGGTTACTAGAATATTAATGGTAAAGGACATGAGAAGGGTCTTAAATGTGTATGTAGCATCATAAATTGTTGACCTTGACAATTTAACACTATAAGAACACCCTATTTTTGCTATGGACTTAATTACATTAATAATTAATTCATTTTGGGGCCAAATTGATAAAATATGTCCCTGACATCCCGACAAACTTGGGAAAAAAGCACCCGATCAGGGGTGGGGGTGTCCTTGACCTAAGGGCGACCTATTTAAAATTTCAATATTTTGGGTGTTAGCCTTGTGTGTGTAAAGTGACCCTAGGTAGGCCTATAATAAAAAATGTCTATTGGGATGCATATATAAACAACTTTCTCATTTGAACATTAGGAATCATTATGAAGAAGGAGCTATTATGATGCATTTATTGTGAAGATGTATTGAGTTATCCTCTACATGCTAGCTACATCAACCTATTGTGTTTTTTGGTGGAAATTTATGGTGTGGACATCACTTTGACAGAGATTTCATACCAAGGTAACATTACCATTTATCATTTATTGTTTCAGTCAATTATTATTCATTTGGCCTTTGCTCAACCTAGGGTAAGCCCTCCCTACAATCATCATTTTTTGTACATGGAGGTGGAAACACCAAAATGGGGTTTGACTTAGGAAATACCCTCTACAACACAACCTTTCCCCCTCTTTTCATGTGCATAGGTCAAACATGGAAGTTTCATCAATAACATGTCATAGGAAACACAAAGCAGATTGTAACACATCATCAGAGTTTTGTAGATACCAAAAAATCATCATTTCTAGCCTAGGGTGATACAACCCTTGACCCTCAAATTCAGGCCTAGTTTTCAATCACAAGTTTCTATCTATATCTCTTTTCCAAATCTGTGTTTGTTTTGTTAATTTTTATTTTCTTCTGTGTGATAAATTACATTTCCAAATCTAGGGTTTATGTAAAATAGGCTAATCAAGACACACATCAAATTTCTCTTCTTGACAACTCAAAGGAACCAAAAACTAGCAGATTGTCTCTCCCTTATGGCAACTAGCCAATCATCAAATCCTAGTTGGTTTATGTTCAAATGTGGAGTCAAAGAAAAAGAGGCAATCTTAGTTAATCTGCTTGCTAGATCTAGGATCACTTTTTCCACTTCACATTTTGGTGAACCTGACATATCCTACACTTACATTTTTTTTAATTTTTATAGCATATATTTTAAAAATAGATCAATAATCTAGGTTACTTGAATATATTATTAGTGATTGGAATTCGTTTCACCTTCAAAAGCAAGAATTTTCTCTCTTTTCAATAATATACTTTAGTGAATTCAATTTAGATCAAAATTACAAAATATTTGGATTTATTTGCATAGTTTCATTTTTTATTTTCCTTCTTTAGGATAGTATTTCATTTCAATTTGAAAATGTTTCATGTTTACTTTGTGAAAGGAAGAAAAATTTCATTGACTATGGTTTAGGACATAGAACAACAATCTTCTTCACTCTTTATTCAAGGAAACCCTAGAGATCTCAATCCAAGGATGAAGTGAGGGAAATAAATCTTGCAATAGGGTGTCCCAGGGTACGATTAATGACTAAAGAGGGGTTCACCACCAAGCTAGGGCTTGGAAAGACAAATGATATGAACGAATCATGCAAAATTCTATGCAAAACCTAACTAAATGACCTAGGAAATGAGACTAAAATGTAGAATAACAATCTGAGAATGAATAGAGGTGCACCTAGAAGAATGATGAGGTCAAAAAAAGCTCCAAAATCCTAAAAACTTTTTGTTTAATGCCCATTGGGACTCATACACCAATCTGGGTGATTTAGTCCTAGACTAGGGTTTTTGTGCCAAAACTAGAATCTGTTAGTGTATGATCCAAATCTCTTGAAATTTAGAAAAAGAAAAGTATTGGGACTCATATGCCCAAGTGGTGTATTAGTCCCACTTTTCTTTTTCGGAGGGTTAATTCTTGATTCTGCTTTCCTATCTCTGCTCTTCCTTCCACACTTCATTTCTAGATTTGAAACCATGATTTGTAACATGTAGGTAAATTTTCATGAAGACGACAACCTTGTGATAACTTGATGACTTTCTTCAACCTTACAACCTAGTCTTCAAAGGATATTTAAGCTTCAGAGAACCTAGATCTAAAACTACACATTTAAAGAGAAGGAAAAAATATTGATTTGTTAGGAAATAGGGGTTTGCCTTGGTCAAACCCCTTTTAGGTAATTAAACCAAATGATGAGATAATGAAACAAGGGCATGAAACATGAAGCATAGAACATGAAACATGAATAATGATACCTTGAATGATGTCTTGTAAGTTTGCAATCTAACATGAAGTGGCCATGGAGAATGTAGATCTAGATCTTGAAATAAGTGTAGAACAATGCTTAACCTTGGATCTTGAATGCTACATCACAAAACTAGCTCAAAAACATACTTGATATCCTTGGCATGATGATGGATATTGAATTGCTGCAACAATTGATGAAGAAATTTTCTCTTGAATGTCTTAGAAATGCTCTTATAAACTCTCTTGATGATGTTGTGAAGTCTTGTAATGCTTAACTCTTGATAGGTTTTGTTGATATCATGAAGGCTTAGTGAAATAATGATTTGAGACCTTGTTTATATATGAAATCCATCTAATTTACCATTTATTAGATCCCAAAAGTTGACATTCATGAAATTTGAACTTAAAACCTTGATTTCCCAATCAAAACCCTAAAAAGGGGCTAAATGGGACTCATATTCCACTTGTGGCATATAGGTCCTATTTGGATGGGACTCATGCACCCAAGGTGGTGTATGGGTCCCACCAAGCCTTTTTAGATAGAGAAAATCTTGGGGAGTTAAGAAATTAAGTTTATTTGATGTCTATGTTAGGATTTCAATTGAAATAAGCCTTGAGATGCATAATATAGGGTATTAGGGGCCTATTAATAATGATATGAAGGTCATAAATGCAAGAGGGCCCAAAAGTTAATGTGGTGTAAATAAATAAACTTTAGAACAATAAATTAAGGAAAAATTAGGTCTATTTAGCTTAAAAGAGCCCTAATCCAATGTGAATGTGGAAAAAAACATTACAACACTAGACCAAGGAAATATTAGGTCCATTTTAATGTTATTCATTCCCAAATAAAATGTGAAAATGTAAATGATGATATTTTTTTGACACTACATTTTTAGCCCCCACTTTGGTGAGAGGATGAACTTGCTGCTTCAAACTCACACTAAAGTAGACATTCAGATGGGTCAAGTGTGTATACGATGCTGATGGTCTAGGATAAAAGGACAAAGGAGGTGGGTCAAGCCCAAAGTCAGAATCTCATGAAATCAACATAAGCACAAAAGACACACATAAGATTAATATATTATACATCATCAAGATACACAAACATGCAATGTCAATATGACTAAAAGAAAAAATAAAACAAGCAAAAATAAAAAAAGAGGTGCATCAGCTTTATTACATTTCCATCATGACATACTGGGTCAGATCTAAGCTCTTTTTTTTAAAAAATGCCGCTCACTTTGAACAGTAAGCGTTGGGCTATCAAATTGGGTGAGTATCCAAAGGTGGCTTAGTGAAATTCATGCTTCTATTTGGCTTCTCATCGTATAATAGAAATTCATGCCCATGTTTAGGATTCTCATCATGCATTAGCCATAAAAAAGATATACCTCTTGGTAACTTTGACAAGGCACCACACAACAATGAACTTCAAGTTTAATGAGGCAAGAAAAACTTCGTATGCTTGATACTCATGGACAAATATGATGGCTTCATAGGAAAGTAAAGTGTATTATGCAAGGTGGCCATATAACAATTGTTGTAAATGCAAAATAGGGTAAGGTGCGTTCAAATGGATTTTTCTTAGTTCATGTAAGGTCTCTTCTTACGGAACATCGTGTCTAATGCCTCTAAGAGAGGACAAGTCAAAGAAATATCACACTCTCAGAGGATATCAAGCCCAATGACATCACCAAGAAAAGGATGCTTCAAAAGAAGAAAGAAAATCATGCAGTGAAACATGAGTGTCGACGTATGCCCCCACTTTAAAGTGGTTGCTAACACTATTTTTGTGAGCAATTTCTTTAAAGTAGAAGAAGACATGAGAGCTTATTTAGAAAGCCCTATGCCAAGTCATATGTTTCCAATAAGATACATCATGAAAAGGGGAGGGGTTTCCCCCTAAATGTATAACTCAGTACGTCACATGTGAGTCAACTTAAGGCATGTCTTCCACATCCCAAGCTTGCTCTTATATGTACATGAAAGGTAGTCAACTAGCAAAAAGAGGCAATAAAAAGTGACATACGAGGATAGGGCCACATGACCCCTTTCCCCCACTTAGTGCAGGACAAGGATGAGCCAAAATGGAAATAAGTATCAATTAGAGTAACTAGGTGCTTCAAAACAAGGAAGAGCACCACGATCCTTAAGATGTTTAATTTTTTTACTCAAAACCTTACATTCATTAGTAGAGTGACCATGAACTCTATGATATGCACAAAATTAATTCTTGTAGTAAAATTTCTTCCGTGTTCTTGGAGGAAGAGATATTAGGTGATCTTGGAGGAGTCTCGACAAGACACTCTCTTGATCAATAATATAAGATGTTCCTTTATTTTGCGACAAAGATATCTCTTGCTTAGTACAAGGTGTCATACCTACACAAGACACTTTAGATTGCAAGATTTTGTACTCTTATTTAAAGGAAGGTGTAAAATATAACAAATTCAAATCAATAGCATTTTGTATGATGAAATTGGTATTAAGTGAAGACTTCTTTTCTTCTTTCATTTATTTCAAAGGATAACTATCAAGACCACTAGTGTCTATCAGTTCAAAATGCACTAATGTTAAATTCGGTTTAGAGGAATCTTTTGTAAGAGTGTTGACATTGAGTGAAGGCTTGCTTGTTTCTTTTGAGGGACAATAACCAAGACCATTAGTTGTTCTTTATGTGTTAGGCTCTATAGGGACACAAATACCTTGTTCTCTATCACTGCATCCTTTTCCACTATATCTGAGTTGTTTCATGAGTTCATAACCTTTTCCATAATTTTTTTTCATTTCTTTCAGATTCGGTGATTGTTCATGGTTAGTTTTGTCAATTTTTTTTGTGTAATTTTATTCTTCATCTAAAGTGGTTGAGGTGGATGCTTTTGAATCTTGTGTTGACATTACTGCTTTTTCTTTTCCCTTTTCAGACTCTTTGTGTATGATGTATTTTCCCATGAATGTAGGTGTGAACTCTAAGGAACGCCAATCATCTTTCAATAACTGAAACTTTTTCTATCTCTTGTTTCTCATCTTTCATAGGTTCTATGTTTGAGGTCGGAATTAATGTGTTTAGATGACTTGTCATTCCTTTTTCAACTTGTAAGCAACTTTTAGGCTCAAGATCCATTTCAACTTGGTATACTTTGTTGTTATAGACATACTTCATGATATGATGAAGATTCGAAGGCACTACATGCATCTCATGAATCCATGTTCTTCCTAAAAGAATATTGTATGAAAGATCATGAGGCATAACATGAATAGGAGTTTGTAGGGTAGCCTTTCCAACTATAATAGGCAAAGTGATCACACCAACAATTTCTTTCCTACATTGTCAAATCCTCAGATGAAGTAAAGATCAGTTCATTCTTGATTTTCCATGAAGTCTATCGGGTCACATTACACACGTGAGAAAGACATTGTCACAGAAGTTTATTTTATTCTCCACCTATCATAGATAGATATTATAATGAATCATCATTTTCTTTCTCACTTCGAGGAGGCAACTCATATTGAAAAGTAATATACACGCATTTTCAAAGTTATAGCTTAATTTTGGCTGCTACTTCATTTTATTGTGTGTTGGGAGAAGTGGAACTTGTTGTAAGGAACTTTTGATATATATTATTATGACAGGGGAGGTTTGAATAAGGTCCCATAATGATATCTTAGTAGGAGTATTCTTTAGTTGTTTAACAAGATCATACTCCTTTCCACTTTGTGGAGGAAAACGAGGGGGACTTGGTAAGATAGGGTTAGGAAATGGGAGGGATGTTGAAGGTGTTTGTCTTGGTTGCAAATTGTTTCTAGTGTTATATGTATGAGCAACATTATTATGACTCGGTTTCTATAAAACATTATTCTTAGGTGGGTAAAGGATAAGTTCGGGTTTGTTTTGAGTTTGAGGTTTGTGTGAAGGTGGGTAAAGGATAAGTTTAGGTTGAATAATATTAACTTCCCTTAGTGAAGGAGAGTCTAATATTACTTCATCATCTTCATCTAAGTCAATTTATCATTTGTGCTACAATCCTCCCTAGGAGGACATTTTTAGAACACAAGCTGATACCTCGTGTTGTTGATACTCTTTTGTGTTGATATTGTACTTGGTTTGTGATGGTGATTAGTTCACCATTTTGGTTGTGTGTGGATTTATAGTTTGGTTGGTTTGCTGCACTTGACATTACTTATGATGCTTGATGATACATTACGTGGTGATTATGTTATTTGCTTATGTTATAGTTTCTTTAATAATATATGTGGTGATGTGATTCTATGTTGCTATGGTTTTTGATGTGTTTGCTAGTGAGTATTGGTGAAAGGATGGAGTGGCATCACTTGCTCGCAAGTGCCCTGCTACCCCGCGATTACCTTTCACGGTGTGTCTACAATGGAGATTTACATGCTACTTGATGTTTGTTTCTATACAGGATGTAGGTACTGGACACCGACTCCACCTGCTTGTCAGGTTTGAGCGTGTCCCATAAACCCAATGGTTATGATGTTGAAAAGGGAGTTGAGAAGGAAGTGTCCCCGTCCCAAGTTCGTCACCTTGTTGTGAGTCCAATGGTGTCTTTGTCTCAACCTTGTCTTTGTTTCAGTTTGGGTTAGTGTTGATTATTTATTTTAGTATGTAAATGTTTGTTATTTAATTAATCTTTATTTTATGTGTGATTAATTAATGTTATTTAGTTGATATAATCATTTGTAGGAAATTGTAGTTAAAGTTAATTAATTAAATTTTCTTGATTGAGTGGATAGTTTAAATTAATTGGGGAAGAACAACTTTTAATTTAATTCTTTCCTAATTGTTTCCCCTTATCAAATAAATCATTCTATTTATTAATAAACTACAACCTATACCATAGTATTATTATTAGTATAAAAAATATATATCTACACATTAAAAGAATATTATAATCCATTTCCCTTACTCTCACTACCTATTATAAAATAAAGTTAATCATTTACCCAACAACCACACAACTCTGTCCATAGACTGGTGTAATTATGAGGATTTCATCCATGGTTGTGTGATATACAATTCCATCAAGCACAAAAAGAAAATGGACTCTTGTGATTTAGCGGCAACTTGTAGGAAACATACATGCATCAAGGAAGAAATTGAAAACTATGACAAATCGTGACTATGCAGTTGGAAAGAAAGGGTGCAAACAGTGAAGGTTAATGACATGATGAGTAATAAGGGGGCATCAAATTTAAGATACAATAAGGACCATGATATGCTTACTGAGATTAAATAATAATGTAGAGTATCGTAGTTATAACACAAAGAATAGGAACCCAAAATCGAATACCAAGCTCAGTCTACATTCTTGAATGCAACCATACTACCAAGATGGAGTCTTCACAGTAAATCGAAGGGTTTACTATTGATGTCAAACTAACATATAATGATCTTCAAGCTATTAGTAGCGAGCCAAAAAAGAAAGCAAAGAAAGATGCACTGAAGCTTAGAAACTTTCTAACAAATACCAATGGTAATAAGACTAGAGTATCAAATTCTATAATGGAGTACAAGGTTCTGTGTTGAACATCAAGCAATAAAATAAGTAATCAATCATTTACATCCACAAATAGAAAGAGAAAATTCCTATTGCATAAAATGGTTAAACGAATGAAAAAGCGAACTATTAGGAAATCGCCAACTATGATAGGACATAACACATTAGTGTCAATAGTTCAAACTTCATCTTAACCTCAATAGACTATAAAATCCTAGCATAATTATTCACACCAGTATATATTTTTTTTAACTTCTCCATTTACACACTAGAAAATTTACTTTATTCACTTATCAGCACAAGTTCCTACACATTTACAACCAAAAGGCCAAGATTCCACACTGCAACTTTCAAGAAATTACCACTCTTTAGTTCATAACACAAACATTATAATAGAGTATCACACATACTAGTTATTCATACTATCAACCAGTTCAAACAAAAGGGTGCACCTACACCAACAAAAACTTATAGTATCAAGTACATTATTAAAAAGGGTTCACAAAACAAAGGTTCCTACTTGCAATCCCCCAGAGGACACTCTTCCAGGTCCTCATCTGAGTCCTTCATGGTCGTTTTAGAGGAGGGGCAATGTGCTCGTAGGAATTCTACCTCCTCTTTTGTCAGCTTGGGGGCATGGGGTCCACACCCCAATGACTAATCTCGAACTGTTGATGGCTTCTTGGTCCTAGTAACAAGTTTAGATTTAGCGATTTTTGTGTTTTCTTCTATCTTGATTTGGACTAGAGCGTGTGCCAGGATTTCCTCAGAGATTTCTTCTAGCAGTTGGCCTACTTGCACTTTCTTCGTGCCTAGCTGCTCTGGGTTCAGACCACCACTTGTTAGATAGCTTTCGGAACTTTGTAGTTCCTCATGCTTAGAACTGTGGGATCTCAGTGGTGATGGACTTTGGAGGTTCGCTCCACGACCACCACCTCAACCTCTTCCTCAATCACGATCTCTACCCCGAGGCATGATCCTGCACAACAATTGGGGTTATAAGAGATCAAGAGTTAACACAAAGGTTACCTAACATACTCAAGCTACCCGAGTGATCTTGAGTGTTTGGCTTGTTCTGATACAATCGATGCTATTGACATTCAAAGAGTTGGTTCTTACCAAAATAGCTTCATCTCCGTGGGGGAATGATCAGTGGTGGAATTGGAATTATCTTGTTCAACAATGTTTTCCTTAGGGGAAGAGAGGAAACTAAGGTTCTCATGACTTTTATCGAGTGGATTTTCTAACATCAAAGTGTCTTCTTCACAACTAGGAGAGATACTAGGAGAAGAATGAATGGGATTGTCATGATCGTCCATGATTTCAATCTTGTTTTCTAAGATATCCTTATTTTGTGTCATAACTTCTACCCTAGTAGGAGATCTTTTAGGGGAGTAACAAACAAGATGTTCATCACATTCCATTGTTAGGTTTTGTAAATTAGCTTCATCAAAAATAGGGGAGACATCAAGAGGACAATGATTATTGTTATGATTATGAATGATCAAAACCTTTTGTTCAAATAGATCTTTCCAAATGTTAGGGACATTATGAAGGAGAGATATTATGTTATCACTTTCAATCCACATGTTCTCCCGACAAATGTTATTTTCATGATCGTTCACAATTGTACCCTATTTCACAATAGGGAAGGTGTTGAGAGATGAATTTAGACTAAGTAAAGTAGTGGCAATGATCTCGTCTTCTTGTGTCATAATATCTTCCCAAGGGGGAGGAGGAGAGAGACAATCAAGAATCTCATGATTCTCAACGATTGCATCTTCTTTCACCAAGATACCTTCATCACTAATAGGAGAGGTATTAGGAGAAGAACAATTATGATTTTCATGATTGTCTATGCATATTCTTCTATCACATAATTCCCACAAATAGGAGAGATAATAGGGTTTGAGATAGGTAATACAATATTAAGGATTGTGTCAATGGTTTGATCCGCTTGCTCTAAGATGTTCTCATGACTATGAAAGATAGTGGAAGGATGGCTAACATGTTTCTTGATGACCTCATTATTTTACTCTAAATAAAACTCATAAAAGGGGATGTTGTACTTATGCAATCCATTTTTAACCATATCAAAACCACATCTCATAAAAGGAAACATGCTATTATGAAAAAGTAAACTATCTAAAGTATACAATGCTTCAAGTAAAGTGCAATGCAATGACCTAAAGTGAAATGTGTAAATGCAATTTTTAGACTCTAAACAAGGTAATTTGCTGATTACACTATGCAAAAATCTAAAAATGAAATGTTGTAAATGTAAATTTGGAATTAGGAAATGCATGAAATGAACCAATTTAAGATAGATTTAGTGAAATGCATGTAACAAAAACTCAGCTAATTGAAACAGATAACTAATGACAACAAATAAAAGTGCAGAAACAAGGTTTTCAATGCTATAAAAGGAAGTTTTAGAGCCGATCTGGGAATAATTCTCCCAAAGGGGCATATGAGTCTTAGTTACGGATTTTTAGGGGTTCAAATGTTGAAAAATGCACAACATAGAAATCCCAAAAAGTAGGCAAAACAAACTGTATTGGGACTAAATCCCCTAGAGGGGCGTATGAGTCCCAGATTAGGGTTTTTGCACCGCTTTCAACAAATTGTATGTGAATCTTATGTTTTTTGGTTAGGATGAGTCTAGGCTAAGTGAAAATGCAGATTTCAGATGAAATTTATTGATATAAGATGCAAAAATGCAACCTATATGCACTTTCACTAATGCAAGATTTAGAAACCCTAGAATGGCAATTAACTAATATAAAACCATAATGCAAAGTTAATGCAAACTAGATCTAGGAATATGATGCACTCCTAATAAGAAATGATATGATCTAAATGTAGGTTCACCAAGATGAAAGGAAGAAAATTGTCATTGACTATGATTTAGGATATAGAACAATAATCTTCTTCACTCCTCATTCAAGGAAACCCTAGAAATCTCAATCCAAGGATGAAGTAAGGGAAAGAGATCTTGAAATAGGGTATCCTAGGGTATGATTAATGACTAAAGTGGGGTTCACCCCAAGCTAGGGCTTGGAAAGACAAATGATATGAATGAATCATGCAAAATACTATGCAAACCTAACTAAATGACCTAGGAAATGAGATTGAAATGCAGAATAACAAACTGAAAATGAATAGAGGTGCACTTGGAAGAATGATGAGGTCAAAAAAAGCTCCAAAACCCTAAAAAATTGTTGTTTAATGCCCACTAGGACTCATATGCTAGTTTGGGTGATTTAGTCCTAGACTAGGGTTTCTGTGCCAAAACTAGAATCTATTAGTGTATGACCCAGATCTCTTGAAATCTGGAAAAAGCCCAGTATTGAAACTCATATTCCACATGTGGCATATCAATCCCACTCTAATTTTTTAGAGGGTTAAGGCCTAATTCTACTTTCCTATCTCTACTCTTCCTTCCACACTTCGTTTTTGGATTTGAAACCCTGATTTGCAGCTTGTAGGTGACATTTCATGAAGATGACAACCTTGTGACAACTTGATGACTTTCTTCAACCTTGCAACCTAATCTTCAAAGGATCTTCAAGCCTCAAAGCACCTAGATCTATAGTCACACATGCAAAGAGAAGGAAATCTTATTGATTTGTTAGGAAATAGGGGTTTGCCTTGGTCAAACCCCTTTTAGGTAATTAAACCAAATGATGAGATAATGAAACAAGGGAATGAAACATGAAGCATATAACATGAAAAATGAACAATGATACCTTGAATGATGTCTTGTAAGTTTGATATATAACGTGAAGTGGCCATGAAGAATGTAGATCTAGGTCTTGAAGTAAGTGTAGAACAATGCTTAACCTTGGATCTTGAATGCTACATCACAACACTAGCTCAACAACATGCTTGATTATTGATATCCTTGACATGATGATGAATTGCTGAAATAATTAATGAAGAAATTTTCTCTTGAATGCCTTATAAATGCTCTTGTAAACTCTCTTGATGATGTTGTGAAGTCTTGTAATGCTTAAATCTTGATATCTTCTATTGGTATCATGAAGGCTTAGTGAAATAATGATTTGAGACCTTGTTTATATAGGAAATTCATCCAATTTACCTTTTATTAAATTCCAAAAGCCGACATTCATGAAATTTGAACTTAAAACCTTGATTTCCCAATCAAAACCCTAAAAAGGGGCCAAATGGGACTCATACGACACTTGTGGCATACAGGTCCCATATGGATGGGACTCATACTCCCAAGGTGGCGTATGGGTCCCACCAGGCCTTTTTAGATGGAGAAAATCTTGGGGAGAACTAAGAAATTAAGTTTATTTGATGTCTATGTTAGGATTTCAGTTGAAATAAGCCTCAAGATGCATAATATATTGTCTTAGGGGCCTATTAATGATGATATGAAGGTCATAAATGCAAGAGGGCCTAAAAATTAATGTGAAGGTGTAAATAAATACACTTTACAACATTAACCAAGGAGAAATTAGGTCT
>VDFB02012853.1:0-29555 GCA_007258455.2 Sequoia sempervirens | reverse complement strand
GATCAAACTTTTCTTTTCACAACTTAATCAATCACAACAATATCACCTCAAAACTTAATTATCCATAGCATTAACATACATCCAAGGTCTATTAATTAAGAACATAGGAAGAACACATGATTTTATGTGGAAACCCTTACAGGAGAAAACCATGACAAAATATTGCTTGTATAAATCTTCTTACAAATTTTGTAGGCACCAACCCACTAGGGACTCCAATCTCCACCATTGAGCACCAACCCAGCAAGAGACACCAATCTCTTCTAATAGGAGTCACCAACTTCTTGATCTCCTCAATTATAGGAGGCTCCAACCTCCAAATGAATAATATGATAATTTATTTGCAACTTCCTCTTAGATCTGCCATAACAACTGCTCATAAATGTGCAATATGATCACTCAAAAATCTGCAATATAGTCTTCAATATTTCTGCTCATAGAAACGCCATGATGTTGCTTTTATTTCTCTTTTCTTCTCACAAAATTGATGCTAAGAATCTCTCATAAATCTGCTCACATGTCTCTTGTAAATCTGCTCAAATATCTTTTTATTTCTGCTCTTCATATGAATAATAATCCTTGAATTGATTGATTTTACCTCTCACTCAACCCTCTATTAATACTTGCCAACTAAGTTGCTGAATCGGGTACGGGTACATGGGTACGGCAAAAAATTTTGGGGGCTTGGGTACGGAATTGGGTACGTCTGTACAAAAATATAATTATATATATATATATATATATATATATATATATATATATATATATATATATATATATATATGCAACATAGAAACAAAATAAGTTTAGAATGTCATATACCAATACATATGATAAACAATACCATGACAAATTTCAATTTTTGAAACATAATATACTAATTTAAATTCGGTTTTCAATATCAAAAGGATCAAACTTGAATGTCATGATAGATAATCATTGTTTAACATTTACAAAATACAAATAGTAACCAATTCACTAATTTCGAATTGCATCAAATGGCTCATCATCAACATTAACATTAGATGGTGGAACCACATTAGCAGGTGCACTAAAAGTATGTTGACTACTTGACTCCTCAAAAATTGAAGAAGATTGTGCAATTGCAGCCAAAGAAAGATCTATGTCAGCTCGCTCTAGTTCTACATCCCACATCTTTGCTGCCCCTTCTTTGTACTCATCCTCTTTGTGAGTAATAAGGCGCAAGTTGGAATGAACATAAACTAGCTCCTCTGCTTTGTGTGATGCCAATCGATTGCGCTTGACTGAGTGGATGAAGGAGTATGTACTCCAATTCCGCTCAGCTGAAGAAGAACTAGCAACCTATTGAAGCAAAGGGAGCTCTCATTAGAGTTGTTAAATTAAAAAAATTGTAAATCAAACTTCAAATTTGAAAATAACACATTTTAGTTTTAAATTTTTAAATGATAAAACTTACTTGAGATAAGACTTTTATTGCAAGAACTTGGAGGTGTGGCATCTTGCAGCCATTGAGGTACCACCAAGAGTGAGCATCCTTGTTATATTTGTCACGGATAGCAGCAGAACTTTGATTATTAGAGTCACAAAAACTAGCAAATTCACTTGAAACTACATCTTCCATCTCAGTATCTGGGAAGAGTTTAACAAGAGCTTTCCTAAACCCATCGTTGACTTCTGTATCACGGTAAGGTGGCAATCTGTTTGGCACAGCAAGGACTTGGGTGCTGTAAAATTTGGGTGTCAATGAGAAGGCAAGAAGATGGAGTGGGGTGGTCATTTTGTTCCACCGGTCAACACAAATTGCATGCACCTCTTTGAAAAAGGTTTCTTCAGGATCTTGCTCTTTTTCACATATGATTTTTTTCATCTTCTCAATTATTGTGTCAATGCCATCATAAACCTCCCCCATGCATGGCTTATCCATGTCAGTAAAGCGTATCATGCTCAAAATGGGCTCAGTGAAAGCAAGAAGATATTCCACTCGATCCCACCAAATCATCTAGAATCTTATGTTTTATATTTGCTGCCCTCTCACTATTTGATTGCCTCCATATAGCCCATTAGTAGCTAATGACCATAGCAGCAAGCACCTCTCGCACCTTCACAAGTCGTCTCAAGACGATTGTGTTGGATGCAAATCTAGTTTCAGCCACCTATTTGAAAATAAAAAGTAAATAATTAAAATCAATATATATGTATGTACTCTAAATAAATTATTGAACTAAAAAATAACATTAAAGAAATGCAATGTTTGAAGTTTGAGTTACCTTCAGTAGCTCTAGTCGTGAGAATGATCTAAAGATAGCTTGTGACATGTGGTGATTTGTTATGAACATTTGGATCTCTTCAGCTTCAGCATAGATTTGTTTGATCCAATCTATTTTTGTTCCCAACTTTTGCAGCATGAGGTTGAGGGAATGCACAGCACAAGGTGTCCAAAATATATGCCCAAATCGTGACTCAACTATCATACCAGCAGCTCTACAATTCTTTGCATTGTTCGTTATAACTTGGACAACATTTTGAGGCCCCACTTCATTAATGCACTGTATAAGGATGTCAGCAATAAATTGTGCATCCTTGACCTGCCCCTCACAATCCACAACCTTTAGAAACATTGCCCCTTTAGGGCACACTGCAATCAAATTAATCAATGGTCTATTTCTTGCATCCTTCCATCCATCAGAAATAATAGACACACCCGTTTCTTGCCATGAGGCTTTGATGGGATATAATGCATCTTCTATATGTTTTACCTCCTTTTACAATATAGTGGTACGCACCTTCTCATAACCTGGACTTATGTACCCCTTTGGAGCTTCATTTGCTTTTCTTATCATGTCTTGCCAATAAGGTGATCGAACAACATTGAAAGAGATGCCATTTGCATAGAGGCATCTTCCAATGGCTTGGTCAACAAGTTGTCTTGCATCATTATTGAATGCCTTCTCCAATGGTCCCTTTGCTCTCTTCGAAACACTACTCTCACTAGCATTTTCATCTTCATTTACTCTCAAAAAGGGATGGCTTTCTACTACAGTGATAGGACGACCAATATGTGTATGAGATGAAGTAGATGGCATAGTTGAGCCCTTTTCTGTACTTGATGGAGGCATCATTTTTTTTTGAACCCTTGCATCTGCTTCCTCTTGCTCCGCAATATATTCTGCTAGTTTCTCAGGTGTTATAGGTATTTTATTTTTTCCTGGACATGGTCTAATTCCTTTTCCAGTAACTCCACACAAATGCGATCTCACCCGGCTATAAGAACTAGTGTATTTCCTTTCACACCCAGGGCATATCCAAACACAAGTCCCCCCACCTTGAATTTGCTCTACTATTTGTACATGTCTCCATAGCGATGAAGCTGGATCAAACTTTAATGAGGGATTACTATTGCCGACAGAAGCTGAACTGTTTGCCATGAAATTTGGAAAATAAAAACAATCTGTAAACTTGCAATTACAAATTTTAAATTTAAAAATTGTTAAGAAAATATATAAATGATAAATCTAAGGCTAAGCAATAAATTATAAATTTTTTAGATTTAAATTGTATAAATTATAATTTTTTTAAATCTTAAATTATATAAATTATAAATGTTTTAAAATTTAAATCTAAATTTCATAAATCTAAGATTATAATTTCTAATTTTATAAAATAATTATAAATTTTTTAAATCGTATAATTATAATTTATGATTTATGAATATTATATTTTTAAAATTATATATGAATAATAGATTTTAAAAATAATATATGAAATTATGAATATTATATTTTAAAAATTATATATATTAGTATAATAAATTTATATTTTAAAAATTATACTATAACTATATTTATTTTAATTTTTAAAAGGTTTTGAATTTTTCGTTTTTTAAAACAATCTAGAAAAATAAAAAATAAATAAATAAATAAATGTTAAAAATCTAAGCCCTACAGTGTGGCAGCTTCTGATGCGTGTTTTCACGGTTCTCCCTATCGTATCCGGCTGCGCTTGTGTTTGTGGTTCTCACGCTGCGCTGGAGTCGATGGTTTCATTGCCCATGCTTGCGTCATTAGTTTCTCTGTGCGTTGCGTTTGCGTGTCGGGTAAAACCCTCTTTGGCGTTTAACGGTGATCCGCGAAAAATATCCAGCGAAATTCGCGTTTGCAAACTTACATGCCAAAATCCGCATTTTTGTCAAGTGTTTCGCCCTAAAATTCGCAGAAATCGAGGAAAAAGTCAAATGGCGGATGAAAAAAGGTCAAAAATATGCGTTTGAGTCGCCAAATCATTTGAAAAACGTCAGGAATCGCTTTTCAAATTTTGGAATGTGGACGCCCAGGCGAAAGTCGATTCACAATGCGATTCTCTGGCGATTCGATTCGAATCCCGTGCAGCGATTCCAAGCGGGGAGACTCCTTCCGGCTCTAAGCGATTCGATGCAACACAAGCACTTGCCTTGCCAAGATGCCTTTTCACCCAAGAGGGGTGACTCTCCAAGTTGGCTCGGCCTTGCAGCAAAAATAATTTTAATTTATTTTAATTTCCTTGCCCAAGGATGGGCACACCTTTCTAGGGGGGTCATCCCCCTTTGGGAGCCCCAAGAATAAATTAATTTATTTTTTATTTAATTTAAATATCCCCAATTTTGGGGCGGCACCAAGAGGGGGTCGTCCCTATTAATATTACATATATATTCTTTTTTGCTTTGCAATTCCTTCTTCAATGCAGCGCTAGACATGGGTCAGCCCATATGTACAATAAATTAGTGTTTTGCACAAATTACTAATTCCTCACCATTGACAAGCCCTTTGACATCAATGACAACATTTTTCCAACAATGTATAATTTTATTTGCTATTCATCTTTAATAACTTTGAAATATTTTAAAATTATACATAAATTTATTCAGCAAGTACAAGATTCAACATACCGTGATGAAAAGTAAAGTTCTAATAAAAATAAATGTTTGGAACATTCGTACACTGCATGCCCTTTTGTATTTGCTGGAAATTACTAATTCTTCACCACTAACAAGCCCTTTGACATCAATGACAACATTTTTCCAACAATGTATAATTTTATTTGCTATTCATCTTTAATAACTTTGAAATATTTTAAAATTATACATAAATTTATTCAGCAAGTACAAGATTCAACATACCGTGATGAAAAGTAAAGTTCTAATAAAAATAAATGTTTGGAACATTCGTACACTGCATGCCCTTTTGTAGGAACCCCTGTTCTCCATGATTTCTGAAAACTGTCTACTTTGATTGTTTTTTCTCGTTTTTGCGTTTTTGAAAGAAAATTGCTGAATAAATTTATATAAAATAATGCAACACCAGAAATGATAGAATCTATTGAAAATATTGATGCCAGACTATTTATTAATCTTCTGAAATGATTACAAATAAGGTCCAATAACATGCAACTAAAAAGGCAATGATATTTTGATGAAAACCTGATTAGTGCAGCAAGCTGAAAGAAACTCTGTGAACGTTCTGTGATAATCTTCTGAATGAAGATATCTCCCTGAATGCAATAGATCAGCTGATATTTCACAGCCTCTGAACTGCAACACTGAAGATGGCTCGTTCTCCAATGCCTGTAGAAACTGAAACCCTTGGCTTCATTCTCTGAAGAAGACTTGATCAAAAATTGATTTCATAACATAATGAGCTCAAAACCCAATGAAACCCTTATATCTCAAGAGTTCGAATTTTCTCAATTAGGTTTCATTTAAATAAATTCGAACTTTTCTTTTTAATTTTTCAATAGTTTTCGAAAGCACTTTTAATTATAAAATATAATTAAAAGTGGCCCCTTCAATGATGGCGACCCCTTCAGCAAAAATCGCTTAAGTTATAATAAAATATTATAACTTTATATTATAAACTCCAATTAATTAATATTTAATTAATTCAATTAAATATTAATATCTCTCTCATTATTCATCTGATGCACGAGCCGTCTGAAGCTGTCGACTGAGGAAGTGATTCTGAACGCTATCAATCCATATTGCTAAAAATAGCAGGGGTCCCACGCTGAGTGCTGAATACTGCTAAAAATAGCAACTCAGGCTAGAAGTGTCCGAATGAGCCCGAACGAAAGCCAACTGATCAAGTACTGACAATCTGAAACTGAGCCAAGCTCCATCAAGAGACCCTCTAACCATGCATATTAGCCTACAAGGGCTAAGAATAGGCTAAATCCACCGAACTCTGATGCTCGCAAAAATGGGGACATTACACCTTTCAATGAATTAGTTGGATATTCATAATACATATAGTGAAAATTCAGATGTAGTTCAATAAAGCTCTTAAATCACTGTTCTTGTAGCTAATTCCAATGAGAATCTTAGTCTCTAAGCCAAAAAAGCAGAAATCTGCAAAAAATCATGATTAATCGTAATTTTATTAAAATCGGCAGGTGGGGCGATTCCCCCCGGCCCCCCCAAAATAAAAATAATTGGATTTTCTGAAAAAATTGTTGACTAGAATGGTCAACAATTTTTCCGCATTTTAAACTGAAAAAATCACATTAGAAACTTGCAAAAAAACGCTGCAAAAGTTATGCTGATTTTTCGTGTGAAAAATGTAATGACCCTTGCTCCGAATCAATAGGTTTTTTGATTTGACTAATTTGACAAAGCTATGATGTCAAATTATTAGCAGATGAGAATGATAAATTGTTGGCCGGTCCTATTGAAACTTCAAATGTTCATTACAAACTTCAGACAAGCTACCATGAATTTCAATTGCATTGCAAATAGGTCTTCAGGTGCATTGCAACATTTACATAGATTTAATATCATAGCTTGTAATACAGTGATATGTACTGCTATTAAAAGTCCAAAAACCCAAATAATGATATACTTAAATTCAACTTCTATTTCAGAACAGAACTGCTTACTGGAATAAATATGTTTCTTTGTATCAACTCTCATAGTTACAAAGGAGTTTATTCTTTCAAATGCAGATGATTGTCACAGGATATGAATATTGTTTCCAGATATGCACACACATACACAATATTCCTCAAATGACATCAAAGAGAATATTAATAAATATCTTAGAAACTGTTTTGCACATTACCTTCAGATTGGCATCCCGTAATTTGTCTTGTCAATAACCCATTAATCTTCAAGGGAAGTCGACAATCATCCTTGGACTCGATATGGTTGCACATATATTGCCGACCACCTTTTATTGAAAACTTAATGCTAGATATTCCTCCGCAGATTTGTCTTGCTTTGTATTAGCATTTCGAAAGCCACGATATGGAACAGGGTCAACAGCTGTAAAATATGAGTTTCCCTTTGTCCGGCGATAATCTTAATTCCACACTATAATATTAACTTGGTTGAGACTCAGGAATATGCCGATGATAAAGTTTCCCAACTCCTAATAATTATGGATAACTGTCCACAACGGCGGCTAGGAAGCAATGACTAATGCATCTTCTCATCTACATATGCGATATGATATATATAAAGTGCATCGATAAAATGTCCTCATCTATCTTATGCAGTGAGCAATCATAGAAGATATAAATATAAGGCATTCCTGCAATATATTGATTAATATAAACCCTTCAACTTGTGCAATATGCTAATTGATTAATTTTGTCCATCGAAGCCGCTAGCAATCCCGACTACAACCATATTAACGGATAAATGATAGTCAATGATCTGGGTTGCACAAACTACTGTTGGCAAAAGTGAGTAAGATTCCTGGCCGATGATATAACGATAAGAAGACTTCGATAACCATTTAGAGGACATACAATCCGCCATTCAAAATAGATGTAAACAATCCACCAATCAAAATATAATCATTTTGTCAAGATTATGAGATTGCGTGAACCATGCTAGGGGTTTCTTCCAAACATGGTCGTAGATCCTGGGAGTCTTCGTTCTCAGAGATCTTAATATTGAAATCCAAATGTTATTCAATTCTCTGTGATGATCCAAAATGACCTTCGACCTCCATTTTAATCTTTCCCATCATTCCGTTGAATCAACTGATTTGTTTACATTAATGATTTTATTAGGAATATAGTCTTTATTAATGTATTAATAAAGCCATATTATATAATTAATCAAGATATGAAGTAACTCATCAAGATCCATGTGTAGCAACGTAACAACCATGACAGTACGCGAATCCCAAACCAATCTTAGAAACGCTACTCTGCCAATTTGCTACGCTGCTTTGATATAACTGTCATTATTCACCTTGTTATGACGCAACAACCTGTGAAGCACTCCATCCATCAAACAGATCCTTGGATACCAAATTAATCTAGGACCCATGCTGAAAGTGGAGAAATAGATGTATCTCACCGTGGGATCATCATTAACTCTTTGGTATTCTAAAAACTCTATACTCATCAATGCAAGACAACCACCCATCAATTATGAATGCACAAGAAACCCATGCTCATCGCACCTTGGTTCACACAACTGAAGTTCAATGCTCTCATGTGTATACCGATTATGACCAAATGCCTCCAAGACATTTGTCTCAAGTCCTAACATTAGGATAGCAGTCTCCAATAAGTAATCATCTTTATAATGTGGTTGTGTTAAGTCATAAGTACATTCGTAAAGTTCCTCAAAAATAGTTTGATCAACACTCCAATCTAATTCAGAAGTGGCCTCATCTAACCATGTATCCATAACACTACTCACTGACTCAAAACATGTAGGTATACTTCTATCTAGTTCCAACATGATTGATGTCTTCATTAAGCTCTGCACTTGACATGTCCCATCATCCCAACTACCATCATGTGAATAATATGAACTTTCTGATTCATACAAATTTGATTGTTCTTCGTGCTTGGCTGTCATAAGAGGCTTGTTCATGGCATGTTAAACCTCTAAAACATCTTCCTTTTGCAAAAACAAGAACCTAAGGTAAGCTTCCCGCTATTGTTTTGCGAGGTCCAAGTGTGTGACTCATTCTTTGACCCGTTGTAGGTGCTGTCTTGCATGGGAAGCCACCAACTTGGCCTTCTTGGCTGTTTGTATCCACTCTTCATTTATTCTTTCAGACTGCCTTACTTCTTCCTTCTCTATGTTATCTTTGGAATCCTCAAACACTTCTTCATTGCTAAGTCCTTCCCAATTGATAAGAGGTGGTAATGGCTGAAAAAGATCTTCATCTTGGATGCTATGAACTATCTTTTCTGATTTGTCTTCATGTTTATGAAAAACAAGACTGCCATGTACTATCTTTTCTGATTTGTCTTCATGTGTAGAAAGTTTGTCAACATTAGAATTTGCCATCTCACTTGAGGATGCTGTAGATGATGCAGAGCAGGGAGGCAACCTTTCCACAATCACAATTTGAGCAAATTCAAACAAACTTTCTACCCTTATAAACCTATCTTATCAACTTTTTACAACATTGTATTTTTGACAACTTTTGAAAACTTTGGCAACATTTGCATTATATTGACACCCCTTGCAAAATAAACCCACTATCATCATAGTTACATTCTAAATGGCCTATTGTGACCTTATTTAATGATTAAAAGACAAAAACTCCTAAAAACCTATCACTTGACCAAACTTGCAAAATTGAACCCACATGGTGCCGCTGCACCATACTCCCAACCTGAAAAAGACTTCAAGTCCCTTGAGGACTGTATGACATCAGAAACAAGCTACCTCTTATCATTGAATGCTCTCCAATCTGCATTTTCATTTGGTACTCTTTTCCAATGTGTCAAGCATTGGAAACTTGCAGTATCTCTGCCCTTTGACCGATTCCTTCTTTGAATATGCTGTCCTCCACTAAATAGTTGTTGTGTAACTGCCCTTTCATTTGGAAATGATGCTAAACTTGCTTGAATATTTGCCAACATACTTGTATCATTCTTGGTATAAACTGTCCTCTTCCTCACCCTTGAAGCATACTTCAATACATCTATTTTCCCTTTCCTTTTCTCTTGTTTCATACCATCTTTTTCCTTTATCACTACCACTAGATTCTCTGCCCCTAATGCTATTGTTTTATCAGGTTCCCAAAGCTCTGTACTGACTGAAATTAACTGCCCACTGACCTTTCTTGCAACCAAAGGACAAAGTACCGTTCCCACCATAATTTTATCACTCCTCTCTAGCCAATCTTGAGTCTTCACAAGCAATTCATCCTTGACCTCCTCTTGACCTGCTTTTGACATCATCTCTTCATCTTCTTTACTCTTCAACATTGTATCATTCCTCACATTTGCTGTCTTGACACTTTCAAGCCTTGAAGTGGTTGCACACTCTTCCTTTTTGTCTTCCACTAACTCCACAAACTCTTTCATACCAAACATGATCACTTTTGCTGCCTTGGTCTGCTCCTTGATATCTTCTTGCAATGGTGTTAGTGTAAAAGCATTTCCATTTTTTTCAATGGTGTAAGTATTGTTTCTTCCATCATAAAGTGCATGCCTATCAAACTGCCATGGTCTTCCAAGCAATAAATGTCAACAATACATTGGTGAACCGTGAAACATCACAAAAAATCTTGTCCTTATATCCACCAATTTGAAACTCAACTAAAGCTTGTTCATTAACCAAAATAGACCGATCATCATTCAACCAAGACACTCTATATGGTGTTTCATGAGGAACCTTTTCTAACTTTAGTTTCTCTTCCATTTCATTTGATACCATATTATTAGTACTTACTGAATCTACCACAACTTTACATACCCTACCTTTGCATTTGCAGGAGGTCTTGAACAATGTCCTTCGAGTCATCTCCTTCTCCTTGGTTGCTTGAAATAGTTGTCTTCTCACCATCAATAACTCCCCAACTTCTGGAGCAGTAAGTTGATTAGGAGAATGCACACTTTCACAATCATCCTCTTGCACCAACTGAACTCTTTTGTCACGACCACTGAATGTAGAATCTTGCTTCTCAGAGCACTTAAATGCTGGATGCCCAAATTGATTGCAATTATAGCACCTTCCTGAAAATGAATTTGAACTCCTACCTCCACCATGCCTTTCTCTAAAACCTCTAAAGCCACCTCTTGGATCAGCCACTTGTTCCTTGCCTTTGCTTGTTTCTTCTTGATCTTCAAAGGACTATCTTGATCCTCTTCCTCTATTGGTGCTGCCTCTGCCTCTTCCTTGCCTTTCTTGCCTTCTGTTCAGTTTCTCCTCTGCCTTAACAACCAATTAGAAACATTCCTCAACTGTCCTTAGAGTAGCCAAACTCAATTCATCTTGGATTTGATACGTCAACCCTCACATATACCTTGCAATCTTTTCATTTTCATCCTCAATATGACTAGACCTTATACTCAATTTGTGAAATTCCTCTGTATATGTCATAACATCCTTATCTTTCTGCTTCAAGCTTTGCAACTTCTTAAACGTTTGAATAGCATGATCACTTGGCAAAAATTGTGCTTTCACCTTTGACACAATCCTATCCCAAGAACTAATTTTTGGCTTTCCTTTCTTCACTCTTTCCTCTTGGATGTAATTCGACCATATCAATGCAGGACCCTTCAACTTGGTTTTTGCAAACTTCACTTTTTGATCATCAACAACCTCCTTAAATTCAAAGAAATTATCTAGTGCATCTATCCAGTCTAATACCTCTTCAGCATCCAACTTGCTATTATACATTGGCACATCTACTTTCACATCAGAAGCATCTCCTTTTATAGCCTTAAGCATCTTTATCATCCTTCTCTCATCAGGATCCCAATCAACATCTTGGGTTCTTCCACTTGAAGGGTTTTCTTGCTCACCCTCTACCTCTTCCTCTCGGTCACTTTCCTCTTCTTTGCTCTTTCTCCATTGCTGCAAACCTGGTTAAGATTGCTTCTTGTGACTCTTTCAACATCTTGATCTCCCTTGCAAGTACTATACTACCCTTTGGAGACATTTTGACTATTCAACTTCCCACTTTTCACACTTCAAACTTTAGCTTTTCACCCTCAAATGATCTAATACCTATGCTCTGATACCACTTGATGTAGAGTATGGAGGCAACCTTTCCACAATCACAATTTGAGCAAATTCAAACAAACTATTTGCCCTTATAAACCTACCTTATCAACTTTTCACAATTTCATCCAATTTGCTTTGTAGCCATCCAAACAAAGATTTTTGTTCATATCTTTCAGAAGAAAATCCAAACCCACAAAAAAATGGGCATTTCAGATACCCATTTCGACATACTTTAACATATCTCAAAATTCCATACCTTTGTTTTGGAACATATCTTCCAAATAATTGCTGCAACACTATCCCCTTAAGCCAATTAGGCTTATTTTGCAAAGCAAATAGTAACCAGATTCTCTTTCAACCCCAAAATTTTATTTCAACCGTCTTAGCAGGGCTCAAATAGACTGAAACAACCACTTTTGGCCAAAGAAACACTCACTCATTCACCAAAACACAAAAACCCTTGCTTTAGGCTTATTTCATGCTTGAAATATGAGGGTTTATTGAAAATCAATACCCTAGGTCCAATCTCACCTTACCACCGCCTCAAACATATCAAAATATGCCTGCACATGCTTAATAAAACATCTCCCAACCTCTAGGAATTCAATTTCATCAAACTACAACTTCTAACCATCCACTTTGAATCAAAAACTCATGAAAATCACTTAGGGCAGCAACCAAAACCCCTCCAAACGCCTTCCCTGCTCCTAACAGCCATTCTAACACCTGAATCTATCCTATTGCACCCATTCCACCAAGTCTTAAACTAATCTACAGGTGGAATGAGTGATTAATCCATTTTATTCACTTTCAAACCCTTAATTCTGAGTTACAAACCTTCCTACAGTAAAATGATTGTAAAAACCTCCAATCTCAATGAAAACTCTTCAAACTAGAACCAAATTGAAGCTACTTCATGTGTCCATCAATTACAATTGCAATTTGGATAAAAACAAACTATATGGGGCTATACAATGGCCTGCAACAGCAATTGATGCAAAAAACATAGAATTTTTGAAGGTTTATTTATTACTTCTTCTACAAAATCTTCAACCAACCCCTCAATTCGACTATAAACATTGCATATATACCTTAGACAACCAAAAACCAACTAAAAACTGACTCCAACTGACTTTGAAACTCCATATGACCATTGGCATTCCAATTGTTGCATTTTGCAACTTTACAATATTGCATTTTTGACAACTTTTGAAAACTTTCGCAACATTTGCATAATATCGACACCCCTTGCAAAATAAACCCACTATCATCCTATTTACATTCTAAATGGTCTATTATGACCTTATTTAATGATTAAAAGACTCAAACTCTTAAAAACCTATCACTTGGCCAAACTTGCAAAATTGAACCCACATGGTGCCCTGCACCAGTAGAGAAGGGGGATTTGCTACTCATGAGTCTCTTTATTCTCAAGAGATTCCCAAGGGACAAACTGCCCTAGACCACCTTAAGGAACAGTTCGATAGTTCTAGAATTGGAAAGAGCAGATCACAAAGATTTTTTGGACAAATTGATCAGCTCTCGGCCAAAAGATGACAATGCGGAATAAGGATGACAACGCGACGCGCTGGCGTCCTAGAGGTGCGCTGGCATGTCGTATGGACCAAAAAGCAAGTTTATCATAGAAAATAGCAAAGGGACTTCTAACAATCAGATTACTGAGAATTTCTAGAATGTAGGAAAATAATAGAATGTAATAGAACTAAAATGAAATACAGTAAAGTATAAATGATAAAGATAAGGAAAAGAAAGAAAGTGCTTACAACCACCCAAGTAATGAAGCCTCCAACAAGTAGATATCTTCAAAACCTACATGTGTAAGATCTGGGGAAAATGTTGGGGCTATATAGGGGTTTGCCTCAGTCAAACTCCTGTTTTAGTGTTGCCACCTCTACGGATAGCCAGATAGATAGATAGAAGTAATAGATAGAAATGAAATGAATGCAACAGTGATAAAAGCAATCCCCGCTCGAGCAGGAGAATCTGTATCACAAAGTGTTGATGCAATAGATAAGGGATGCGTGAATTCCCAAGATGCTCGCATGAAGAGCACAAAGATATACTGAGAGGAGGGGAGGGGAGGAGGGTGAATCAGTATATCAACAAACTTTTACCCTCTTTAAACCTTTCATTGACTTCAAACTCTAACACAAATGAACTATGCAAGAATATCACAATATGAACAAGTTGACACCAAGATTTCACTTGGAAACCCTTATGGGATAAAACCATGGTACAAACAATGTACTTTATGAATTATATAAATTTTTACAATGAATGTAGGCACCAACCTACTTGAATCACCAAATATGTAGTTTAGTAGGCACCAACCTACAAGGAGCACCAACCCTTAATCCTGATTTAGTAGGCACCAACCTACAAGGAGCTTCAACCCCTAAAGCTGATTTAGTAGGCACCAACCTACAAGGAGCACCAACCCCTACTTGCCAAGCACCAGCTTAGCAAAGATTATAATTTGAATGATAATTTTCCACGTTCAATGTTGCTTCTTCAACGGATGATGGACAATTCCGCTCAAACACCCTTCCTCTTGAATTTATCTTTCAAATCTAATCCAACATATGCACAATTTCTTTCTTCAAATCTGATTCAAACTATGCTTCACAATTCCTTCATGAAATCTGTAAATATACTCCTTTACTTTTGCTACAATTCTTTTCTTGAATATGTTGATCAAATTAACCTTGATATTCTGCTCCAAAAATGACTTATGAAGTCTGCACAAACTGTTTATTAAATTGGCTCAATTGTCTTCATAAGGTCAGCCCAAAATGCTCGTAAACCTTCAACAATCTGCTCATAGATCTCTACATCTGATGTTCTATTTTGCTCAGCCTTCAACATCTACTTGTGTTTAGAAGATATATTTTTTCTTCACAACTCAGCATTCTCTAATCTTCAGATGATATATATTTTTACATACTCACACATACAGCATGTGCTTGGATGATGTTATCTTTATTCACACACAGCCACGCACTACTCCTTTGGAAATGTTCAGAAAATATTCATTATTTATACACACATTTTGCACCTGTTTGTGACTTAAAGATGAAGCATTTATTCCACACACTTTTCTCAAATCTGAAATGAATATCAATTATATATGTTGCTTATGCATTGCAACCTTTGTCAAAGAACACCTCTCTTTGGAACCTGCCTCTTCAAGGAATCTCTTCAAAAAACCTTATTAAACTTAATCATATCCTTTCCAAACTAAATCGCACCACTTTAGAACTGCCTTAATATATTAATTTGCTTGTCTTTAACAAAGGGACCTTTTATCACATCACTTCAAATTTTAATAATCACAAATTGAATCTTCAAGCTAGATTGCACCACATAGAGATGAGGCGCATCTCTTCAACAAATCGTACCTTTTCTTCAAACTAAATTTTCTTTCATAAATGTGAAACGTGCCTCTTCATCGATTTTCTTTGATTTATTTTATTTTCTTTTATAAACTAAACAAAATTCCTTTTTGATCCGTCTCTTAATACTAATCACTCCATTTCATTGTGCTTTCTTCTAGATGGGCATTAATCTTTAATCTAAGAACTCAGTAATTGACTTGCTGAGGTGGATTGTTTTTCTTTTGAGTTTTATCTCCTTTCTTCAAACTCTGTTTCTTGACCACGTCTTCTCATATAAGTTTGATGCTCCCAGAAATAAGTTCGATGCTTCTTGAAATTGGAAGATAATGCCGTGGAGACTAAGCTGATCCTCCCAATTAGTATTAATATCTCCCAATACCTTTCATAGTCCCAAACCGAATTTTTAATACCTCTGCCTGATATTAAACATTATAATTTCTCTTTGAGTTATATCGACTCCTTAGATGCCTGCGATGGAATTTATCTTTCGGCTTAGCTCACGTTGTTTTCTTATTGCCACGATATTCCTTCCCAAGGATATACGGTGACTAAAACATTTCTTTTAATGCTCATTTGATAGAGGAAATCGTATAATTTGTTAGGAAGGGTGCTTTACTTCTAAACATATTTTTTCAAGGAGTCGCACTATTTCAAGTAATCATGCTTTTTCAACCATTAGTTATCTTTTTGTTAAGACTCTGATTATACCTTTAATTTCTTCAGAATTATATTGCTTTCTTTAAATCTGCTTACTGCTGCAACTAATCTGATTGATGAATTTGAACATTAACCACTCTGGATCTGAGTAAGCTTTTGATCTTTATCCCTTGCAACTAACTTGAATCAGTTAGATGTGATCTTTTAATTATTCTTTACCTTGACACCAATAATTTCAGCAATCAACCATGCTCATGTTATGCTTATGTTTGATCTGATTTCCTTCACCTAGTTTCCTTTTTATGCTTCTTATAAATCTTCCTTCAAATAACCTTTCTCATTAATGAATCTGCAGGTGTCCCTCTTATTCCTAATCATATCTTTGACGTCAATGACAACATTTCCAACATTGCAAGCAAAAGGTGAGGGAGATGCCAGCTGCAAGGCTTAAGGAAGCCAAGGGAGGAGACAAAGAGATAGCTGCAAGAGCCAAGAGAGCTGTATAGAGCGTTGTAAAAGCTAGAGCGCTTGAGGCTGCTGTAACAAGCTATATGGAGCTGTGCAAGCAAGATAGCAAGAGGAAAAGGTAGGAGACAAAGCTGGAGAGAAGCTAGAAGGAGAAGAAGGCCAAATGAGTTGAAAAGAGAGCTTTTAAAGAGGGAAAAGGCTTCCCGGGCAGTTACAAGGCGTCTCCAGCCGTTACCACCGACAAAACATTCTGACAAGTGGCAAACATGCTCGAAAACGACCGTTTGAACGTTGAAATGTCACGGGACACTAGCGCGACGCACAAACATCTGCGTGACACGCTAGTGTCTAGACATCACACTACAAAACTATGAGAACGGGAAAAGAACAAGGTTAAAGTCGAAGCTGGCGCGCAAAGGTAGCTGCTAAAAAGGGGTCATGAATGAGCCTACACAAATGCGAAGGGAGTGGACACCAAAGTCGATACAAAAATGCATGTGAAATTGCAAGGGGTGCAATTTCATGACATTACAAATGCATTACATTCTTCAACCATGGATGATTGGACAGTGTGGTGATCAAACAAGGGCACATCATTAGAATCATTACAAAATCCTTTCCTTTTATCCTCATATACATCAACATGCTTCTCAAACTCCTCATGAAGATTTTTGCAAGCCTCCCTTACAGTTTTTCTATCCTCTTCTTGTGCAAATAGATCATGAGCTCCCATACTCATAGGTGTGGATGAGTCATTAGAGTGCTTAGATTTTCTTGAAAGCGAATCTACAAGATGTTGCAAATCTCGATTTATCTTTTGTTGATATTGAGCAAAATCAGGATTCATCTTTTGTTGGGTTTGAGCAAGGTCTATCAATAGTTTCTCCAGGCTAGGCTTCTTCTCCATTGCTGGCAAGGTAGGAAGAAAAGTAGGTAACTGTCTTCCATTCTCAATTCTGGCCACTGATGTATTGTAGCTGAGTACCCTCAGGCTGGCAGGATAATGGCTCTGATACCATTGTAATCATCTTGACTTAGGTTTGTATCCTTAGCTTCAAATCCTCATGATGTTTCCAGTGTTTTTCCTTATTGGTTTTAACGGTTGAATTTGCATTCATATGATTCATTGGATGTTGTCATTAAACGTTGGCATAATAGACACTTCATACCATGATGAATGGAAGAGCAGATCATCTCATAACAAGAAGATAGTTGCAAACCAAATAGGACAAATTTTACATTGACTACTTTGCTCAATACTAAATACCAAATAGTAGAGAACACATAGACGCAAGAAATGGTTTAAAAATGTCTATAACGTTCCTTGTACATTGACTTCTCAATATTTATCACATTTCCAAATGATTACAAATTGTAGCAGGAAATTTTGTAGACATACCCATATTTCTAGTAGTAATATAGACATAACAAGTGATGCTAGGAAATAACGTTGACAACACAAATACGAAGAGCACGATATCAAAGTTGGCAGTGATATATATTCACAGGATGATTGACTTCTGTTGCATCAACAAAATATCATAAGGCCTTTTCCGATATGACTACAACACGAACAACATACAATTTCCGATAACAAGTCAATGGCGTTGCACATATATATAACTTCAGTTCTCTCCAACCATGGATACAAATAAGGTAGCAACGCATACAAACAAGATAATATCAGCAACAACAAGCACACACTCTGAATGCTCGACACCTTCAGATTGTTCGCTCTGCATATAGCTCCTATAACGGTAACAATAGGATGTTCATCCCATTCTTTATGAATTGCTCATATATAAATTCACAACACTGGCTCGATGATCTGTATTGGACAGTATCGACACAATGACTTGTATTGGATAAGCCCAATATCAGCCCCAATATTGCCTAGCACACATCGATGAGAACTGAGGTTGCTAGTAGAATAAATTCAATCCCTTGAGAAACTCTTCAATGAGCAGAGACGCCAATACTTCAAAAACCCGCACCATTGAAGTGATAGAGAAATGATCATGAGACTCATTTGCCACGTTGGGTTTCCATCTAGACAATGGCATTCACCTGCTGAGAATTTTCCTTCTCAGGTTCACCAGAATCAAACCACACAATATGCAAATGTTCATGATGATAAAAAATGACCACCAACCTCCATTTTAATCTTTCCCACCATTCCGTTGAATCAACTGATTTGTTTACATTAATGACTTTATTAAGCTTAATAAAGACTATATTCTTAATAAATTAATTAAATAATTAAAAAGGCCTTTTAAAGCCAAGCAAGTCCACTTTTTAATATTTAATTAATTAATCTAATTCTTCTTCTTGGCGTATAAAAAATGGGGACATCACAAAAAAACCTTTTTTTTGTGCCAAAACCCTATTTATTCTGTCGCATGACGTTTTTCAGGCACGTTTTGGAGGCGATTTTTGGGCCACTCATTTTTGCTGCTCGCGATTTGAAGCACCCGTGGTTTTTGCTGTTCAGAAGTCTCATTTCTGCTACTCATGATTTCAAGCACCCGTGGGCTGCAATTTCTACTACAGGTAGGCATTTCATCTGACCATATTTCTTTGAGGTATTCTATAAAATAGATCCGTGCGTCCACATTTTGCACACATCTATCAAATCATTTCCAACTATATTAGAGACAAATGCATAGACAAGACATTGAACTATTTGATAAAATGCCTCAAAGAAGATAATCAAATAGTTCATTGCCTTGTCTATGCATTTGCTTGTCTATTTTATCAAACAGACCACATTTCTTTGAGGCATTTTATAAAATAGTTCATTGCCTTGTCTATTCATTTGCTTGTCTATTTTATCAAACAGACCACATGTCTTTGAAATTGAGGCATTTTATGATTTTCAAACAATTCACTGCCTTGCCTATGCTAACACATTTTTCATCCATGTCTACAGTCTACCAAACAATTCAAATAGTTCACTGCCTTGTCTATATGCATTTGCTTGTCATGGCATTCCATGAGAATACATTTCTTTGAGGCATTTTATCAAACAGTTCACTGCCTTGTCTATGCTTACTATTATGCTTTGATAGGTTTTTGCCAAGCATCCTTAGCAACAAGGCAGTGAACTGTTTGATAAAATGCTTTGGTATTTTAGTAGTTTTTGCTACAAACAAAACCAATTTATATAGAAACAAATAAGTAACCTACTTGTATGTAAATATTTTTGAAGACTTCCAACTCACCTAGATAGGATCTGTTCCACACCTCTCTTTTTTTTAACAAGAAATAAACGCCATTGCAAAGTCTCAGTTGAAGCTACTTTCTCATCACCCATCAAGCTTGAGCAAGCACCCACTCTTATCTACCTTTGTAATTCTTCAAAGATGGTTCTGCAATATGGGAGATGCTCCATCATAGAATGCAAATGCTAGGAGTGAAAAATAAAGTGCCATGTGCAAGGGAATTAAAACAGTGTTCCATGGGCTGGGGGGACGGGGAAACGGGGGGATGTCCGGGACGCGTTTCGGAGACCGGGGGACAAAGGGCCTAAGTTTGGGGATGGTAGGGGGATGGCGGCGAGGGGGTGCAGGTGGTGGTGCTGATATAGTTATACATATACTTATAGTACTTGAAAAACTAGTTTTGAAAAGATGCATAATAGTATAACAGTATAAGAATTACTCAATTGAAACTATAGGAAACCGAAATTACTCAAATTAGTAAAATTATAACATAGCAAAATTTGAAATACTAAATCTAAATATGAAGATATCTTGAATGCTAATTGCTAAATAAAATTTGACAAATGAAATTGTCAAATTGGAGATTTCTATTATATCAAAAATATGAATATCTAATGTCATATGAGATATCACAAAGTCTATAAAGATGATTACATGATTCATCATTACAATGAGTAGCAAATGCCAAATGGCAAATAGTAAAACAGTAAACTAAATACATATACTAATAGCAAAATGTCAAAACTCAAATTGTAGTGAATGGAGGCCTCTAATCATCTGCAAACTCCTCATCACTGGAACTACTTGACTCCACAAGGTCAAGATCCCTCAAGCTCACAACAACCAGCCTTGCATCTGAAGTGGTAGGATCATCCTCATCAATCTGTGAAGGCTCCTCTGGCTCGACATCCCATCGTGCGGCTAGACTCTCCTTGTACCCAATTGTCTTGCGGTCCATGAGACGCAAAGCACCGTGTACAGCCACAGGCTTCTCTGCTCTCTTAGAGGTAAGTTTGTTCTTCTTAAGAGAGTGGATGAAGGTATATGTAGACCAGTTCCTCTCAGTAGCTAAAGAACTAGAAACTTGGGATAGTAGACAGATAGCTAGAGTGGTGGTCAAAGATTTCAGACCATGACAATTCCACCACAAAAGTGGGTCCTCCTATGCCATAGATTCTATATCCATCTTTGCCGCATTTGAATAGCCTCTAAGAGTGGCAAATTTGGTCCACTCAGTGTGAATTGTGCCGGCATCTCTAGAATCATACATCTTCTCTATGCACCTAAAGAAACCTGCCTTCACCTCATCATCCTAAATCAGTGTCACTCTACTCGGTCTAGCCTTGTACCTCTTAGGATTCAAGGCAAAGGCATTCATATGCAAAGGAGTGTTCAACTTGTCCCATCTGCGCTGAATGATTGGCCGAATGTGCTTATTGTAGAATGCTAGAGAGGGGTCCTTCACTCGCACAATAGCCCTCATCTGGTCAAGCATAGATTCGATGCACTCATACACCTCTCCAAGGTTAGGTGCATCCCCATCCCCATATTTGATAACCTAGAATACTGGAGAAATGATGGAGACAATGTATTTCGCATCAGTCCAAAACACATCACTCTTCACTATCTCCTTCGCCCTTCTCCCCTGTGCTGTCTTGGCCTTGGCCCAACTATTCCACTCATTAGTCATAACCATGAGTTGCAATGCCTCTTGCAACTCAATCATTCTCTCCAAGAGAATGAAATATGATGCATATCGGGTCTCCACTGGTTTCAAGAACTCCTTCGCGAAGGTCCTGAAGAGTGCATGGGAAGTGTGGTGGTTGCAGATAAACATCTGCACATCTCTCGCATCAGTGACCACTCCTCTAATCCAATCAATCTTCCCCATGTCCTTGAGTGCATTGTTCATGGCATGCACACAACATGGGGTCCACCAAATATGTCTATAGGCTGCCTCAATGAGTTTCCCTGCTGCTCTACACACATGGGTTGCATCTGTGACTACTTGGACCACATTTTGTGGCCCAACCTCCTCAATAGCCTCCCTGAGGACATGAAACTGAAAATCAGCATCTTTGCGATGCCCTGTACAATCAACTGCTCTAAGGAAGTATGGGCCCTCTGCACATGTGACCATGATGTTGATGAGTGGACGATGGCTAATGTCCGTCCACCCATCCATAACTATACTGCACCCAGATGCCACCCAACATGCCTTCATCTTCTCCATCAAAATATTGATCTTGGAATAGCACTTATCCAAGATCGAGGTCCTCATTTTCGTCTCACCTGGTGGCACATATGATGTTCCTCCCTTCGCCACCATAGCCATCATCTCCCTATAATAAGGAGACTGTGTAACATGAAATGGAATGCCATTGGCAAAGAAGAACTTGCCAATGGATTCATCTATCTCATCTCTCAGTTGCACATTAAACATATCAGCTATGGGGTTACTCTGTGATGTCTGCAACTTGTGTTTCCCTGTGGCTGTCCCCCTAGCGACACTAGAAGTGGAAGTGGATGAAGATCCAAACATCATTCCTCCCGTCTGAGAAGTATGTGGCACATGATGGGTTTGCTGAAGGGCTGCCCTAGCAGTCAAAGTAGTAGGGACTGAAATATTTGTGTCCTCTGGAATGCCCCAAAGCTTGTTAAACTCCATTCTATAATGTATATTTTGAGGCTCCTTCAAAAACTTACAAGGCTCCACACCTTTTCCTGTCCAAAAAAGAAAGTGTGCATTCACTCGAGTGATGCTACCAAACCAATCAGTCCCACAAATGTTGCACTTCCACTTCCTTGTTCCCCCACCTGAATGTGATGTGCCTTGTATTCTTGTAGCAAACTGTTTTAGAGGAGACTTCGGATCAAAAGGACCCCTAGCATACTCTGCCAACAACTTCTGAAGGGCAACCTGTACTAGCTGGTGCACTTCGCCATGGAACTAGATTGGGCTGCAAGATCACCCCATGGTCATCCCCCTCATTCTTAGGTTCAAAATCTGAATCATGTTCACTATGAGAATGGATTTCCATGTCATCCCCACTCATGTCTTGGGTGCTCATTGTGAAAGTGACAATGCATTTCACAAAATTAAAATAAAATCAGCCTAGTTTAACAAATTGAAATACAAATTTGAAATTTTAATTTTGAAAACAAAATTTACAATTTATAATTTAAATTTTTTATATTATTTAAAAATAAAAATAAAAATATTAAATAATAAATTTGATGTTGAATCTTGAGGGCAAAATGATGAAGATGAATGAATCATTCATCATTTTCCCTCAAGATTCAACATCAAATCTGATTTTGAGATGAATAAGAAAAAAAAAAAAACAAGTTTAATATTAAATTTTAAAATAAAAAATTTGATGTTGAATCTTGAGGGCAAAATGATGAATGATTCATTCATCTTCATCATTTTTCCCTCAAGATTCAACATCAAATCTGATTTTGAGTCTTTGAGATGAATAAGAAAAAAAAAACAAGTTTAAACTCATAAAATAAAACAAAAACAAAACGAAATCTGAAAAAAAACTTCAAAAACCCTACCTTGTGCTTGAAAAATCTCACTCCTATCACACTTGCAATCACTTTTTTCACTCCTTCAATCAAACTTCTTCACTGTTTTTCCTCCTCTTCAGTTGGCTGCAAAAAAAATCAGTCTTTGAAAATGTGATTGAAATGATAAAATTTCAAGGTTTTGTGTTGTTTTGGAGGAAGGGGTGGGGCCCATGCCAAATTAGGGTAACCCCAAAACAATTAAAAATCAAAATTTATTTTAAATTTTTAAGTTAAGTTGGCCCATTGATGTGGGGCTCGACGGGAAACTCCTGAGCGTCTCCCAGTCTCCCGAGAAACGCCTGGGCTTCTCCCAAGGAGACTTGGAGATGTTCCACAATCTCAGCTGCCGTTGGCCGGTGGCAGAGCAGTGAGCAGTACTGGATTTTCCATCCTGACGTCCCCATTTTTGAAACGTGGTTAGATAGGGGGGGAAACGCGTTTCTGTGGAACACTTAATTAAAATGAATTTGCAAGTTTTTCCCAATTAATTATTCATGCTTTAATACTTTCTTGTGGCCTTTGATGTGAAAATAAATTGAATTAAGATGCTTTTGCAGATTTGATCATAATGCCATGTCAAAAAGACTTCGTGTGGACACATTGCACGTTAGTATTGGGTAGAACGAAGGTTAAATGCAATTGGTGTTTGAATGAAATCAACAATGTCATTTATCGCTTCAAATGGCATTTGGAAAAGGAGGTGGGAAATAACACCATTGTTTGTATTGAATGCCTTGTGGATGTCATGTATTAGGCAAAACGAGCTCTAATTTTTGAGGGTAAGGCTAAAAAGGCAAGAATCAGGAATGAAATAGACTTTAATTCTAGAGAAGATAGGAGGTATTGCAAAAGGCTCTCACGGTTAGCAAATGCATCTATAATCACACAAAGGTTTTGTGTATGATGCGCTCTTTCATAGAGGGCAAGAAGCTTGTTCGACCAAGGGTGATAGGATTTGCAACTCAGTTTCTTGCACTACAAACTCTTTGCCAACATAAAGTGAATTTGAAACAAATGTTTGTTTCAAACGAGTGGATGGAGTCTGACTTCGCAAATCAAGTAGATGGCATAGCTGTGGGAGTGTACATTTATACTTAAAGTTTTTGGGATGCAATTGAACAAGTTGTAGAATTTTCAAATCCTCTAGTGAAAGTCTTGTGACTAGTGGATGGGGATAAATTCCCCATGGGATATTTGTATTGGCCATGCATAGGGCCAAGGAGGTTATGAGGGGTAGGATGGAAAATAATAGGGCCAGGTATATGCCATTATGGGACATAATTGATAGAAGATGGGATAGACAAATGCATTTTCCTCTCCATGCTACAGGATATTATCTCAATCCAACATTGTTCTATAACTCTTCATTCATACATGATGATGGTGAGGTCACACAAGGCTTGTTCATTTGCATGGAGAAAATGTTTACTACCATAGAATCATTGCAGGTAGCTATGGTAGAGTTGCCAACGTACTAGCAAGCAAGGAGTTTTCTCTCATCTAAGGCTGTCGTGGAAGGTAGGAAGACCTTCAACATGTATATTAAATGTGTTATTATTTTAAAATATTCTTACATGATTGCATCTTCGAATAATGTGTTTTTCAACACAATGGTAGGATTTTTTTGGTCATGAAACCAAAAATCTTAGATGGATGGCTAGATGCATTTTAAGTCAGCCATGTAGTTCATCTGCTTGTGAGCATACTTGGAGTGTTTTTGAACACATACATTCAAAGAAACGTAACCGTCTAACCCAACAACGGATGAATGACCTATTGTTTGTTCACCACAACCTTCACTTGAAGCTAAAATAAGCTCAAGATTAGACTTTTAGTATACTTGCAATGATAGTTGTAAATTTGTAATTGTATTCAATATTCATAATGTTTTTCACTTGTAATCCCAAGACTAATTTGTACATGGACAAAACCATTGAGGATGATGCGCCAATTGACCTTGATGAGATTGATTCTGAGTTTGAGTGGATTGCTGGTGATGATGACTTTCTTGAGCCTGAGGATTTTGAGATCCTAGAGGCCAACTTGGATAGTCATCTGGTTGAATGACTTTGGATAGCTCTATTTGTAGTAGTAACAAGCAATAGTCATTGGCTACGTTTGATTTTTTGAAACTTTGTGCTTAGTTTATAGGTTGACTTTGTACAAACTATATTGTAATTGAAATTTTTTCATCTATCAACATCTAGTTATTAGTTATGCAATGTAAAATAATGCTTTGAAAGATGTGCAATGCAATGTAATGATCGATATGAATATAAATGACAAAAATCTTTTTTCTACAATTCATTAGTTAAACTCTTTATTTTATTTGCTCTTTGTATCTCTATGCTATGGAAATGCCTTTCAATTTTGAAAAAAATAGTTTTTATCTCTTGTTCTACAATTTTTTACATTTTTTTTTAAATCCAATTTTTTCCCCATTTTTTCAAAAAATCTTATACTTTTGGTTTGCCGATTTTTTCCCCAAAAATAGTTTTCCTGCTATGCTCTAAGCAATGTTTTATGGGTTTCTTTTGTTGAATTTTTCCTTCCATATCCATAACCAATGTTTGTAAATTGTACCCATTAGTAAACATAGAAATCATAGTAGCCTAAAATATAAATGCAATATTTGAAAGATATGAGTTGATCTCTCGTTTAGTATTGGACATACCCATGTAACATTCTTGTTATACCACAACACAACTTGCTCAAGCTTTTCACCCGTGTTTATAAACAAATAACAATGTTTGAAGGTTTGTTATGAATTGTACTTTTTGTCTAAGAGCTAATTTATTTGTGTTTCAACTATTGCAATCTTATATTACCTCTAAGCTTTCCATGTTATAACATGTGATAGTATTTTTTTATTTTATGACAGATATAAATGCATTGTTCAATCGTTTTTGTGTTAACTACCAGGGAAAGGTAAAATCTTCAAAAAAAAAAAGTTCACTTATTTTTTTCACTCATTTTGAGCTTTATTTTACTTAAAATGCTTATACTTCGTTTTCAGCTAATGTTTTATTTTTGCAGGTAAAATTGCTGTCTATTTACAATGGTGTTCTACCAAAGGTGTTGCTTCAAGTACGCCAGGTATATATTTAATGTTGGCTTTCTATGGCACATTTAGTTTTCATGATTACCTTTGACATGATGTAATGAAGTTTATTCTTGTTTAGCAAAAATGCCTCTCAAATAAAGTTCATTTAGATAATTTTTGATGCCTTGAAAAGGTTGAAATTAGGAATCTTGTGTTTACTATTGAAAGTATGCTACTAATGTAAACATTTATAACATAGCAGCAAAAATAATTTGGTGAAAAACTCATATTTTAAAAAAATGTAAAAAATTGTAGAAAAAGAGACAAAAACTATTTTTAAAAAATCTAAGAGCATTTCCATAGCATAGAGTTACAACGAGCAAATAAAATAGAGAGTTTAACCCATGAATTGTAAAAAATGGGATTTTGTTGTTTATATCATATCACTGATTACATTGCATTGCACAAAGCATACTTCATAGTGCATAAATAATAATTATATGGTTATAGTTGATAAAATTTGAATTACTATATAGTTTGTACAAAGTCAAACTATAAACTAGAGACAAAGTTCTAAAAAATCATATGTAGCCAATGTCTCTTGCTACTACAAATAGAACTATGCTAGAGGGCTGTAGGTCCTGATGATGAAGCTCCTAGTTCAAAGCATCTCCTAAGTCGTTCAACCTAAAAATTAGATTTTATAAAATGTAAAAAATTGTAGAAAAAGAGACAAAAACTACATTTAAAAAAAAAAAAATTAAGGACATTTCCATAGCATAGAGATACAACGAGCAAATAAAATAGAGAGTTTAACCCATGAATTCTAGAAAATAGGATTTTGTTGTTTAGATTCATATCGCTAATTACATTGCATTGCACAAAGCATACTTCATAGTGCATAGATAATAATTGGTTACAGTTGATAAAATTTCAATTACAATATAGTTCTTACAAAGTCAACCTATAAACTAAAGATAAAGTTCTAAAAAATTAAACGTAGTCAATGATTCTTGCTACTACAAATAGAGCTATGCTAGAGGGCTGCATGCCCTAATGATGAAGCTTGTGGTTTAGAGCCTCTCCTAAGTCGTTCAACCTCATGACCATCCAAGTTGGCCTCTAGGATCTCAAAATCGTCTGGCTCAAGAAAGTCATTATAAAGACAATTTTCCTTTGTTTAGCAGACATCATAAATTACAAAAAGGGAATCAACTGGTTCATATTTGTGATTTAACAGTACTTGTAATTTCGAGAACAATGCCAAAGAGAGCTATATGAAGAGTGTGAAAGGGAAATTATATGACAAAGGAAGCAATTGCAAAGTTCAACTTAATAGGTTTTGAACCAAATAATTCAAGATAGGGTAATAGTAAATGCTTTTCAAACAAAATCTTAAATCTCAAAAGACCATAAATGACATTGAAATGTTCTTATTGATAACTATTTTAGCAGATTTGTAAAAGAGTAAAGGGAGTGTTAAATATTTTCCATTAGATAATAAAGATCTACTGGTAGAAAAGAAGACAACAACTATTTGAGCCACAATTTTAGCTATTATTATTCAAGTAAATTTTCCTTGATTTTGCATATAAGTGGATGATGGAGTTAAAAACATCGATGGACTTTGGGTTGAGATTTTGAGGGATTATGGGTACAAGTTTCAATGGAAAATCAAAGCATGAGGAACATTCCCTTTCAATGGGAGAACTGTTGCTGAAATCTATCTAGATCATTAAAAATAAATTATATGTGGCTTACTTCGGGAGGGATTAAGATAAGCCCACAAGACTAGAGCATGACTTCTCTCAAGGCATGTATTAGTTTGCCCGATACCTATTTAACATGCATGTAATGCTACACTATATATGTCTAAAGCATTTATGTACTACTATTGTACTCCCTACAGGTCTTCTGAACATCCATGTATATGACTATCCTAAATGGAATGTATTTCTTGAACAAGTGCATGGCATTTATTTAAGTAGTGAGTTTGACCAATTAACAAAACATTAAGTCTGCAAAATATATAGGAAATTTAAATATAACCAAAACAATCCTTCATTTTGATATAAAATACTACTCTAGTTCATATTTTTCAGAACTACAAGCTGATTCTTATCTTTCTGATAGGAACCATTATGCTACTGGTTCCACAATGCTTATATACTATTTTGTATATACTTATGCTTCCCACTTGATTATACAATTGTCACTACCCTAATCACTTGTCATTAAAACTTGGTGGCTGGTGTCAAATTGAAGCCCCAAATTATCACACATTGTTAGCATCTAAAAAGGAAATTTGTCCTGTAATGTCCCTGTTTTAGCTGACATTGTTTGTTGAGGAGTGAGCCTATCATTTTGGCCCTCGTAGGTTGACAAATGTGATGAGAGGGTCTTCCTTGGCAGTTATCCAGAGTTTCAAGACGTTACTCCTTCAGTTGATTCAGGTTGGGTGTGATGAGCCCTGCTGGCTCTCAACTCAAACCCCCAATTTTTCTTAAGTCTTTTAGTGTTATTTAATTTTTTAGAGAAAGTTTGATAGACAGAAGAGAAGGGGCGCACAGCATAAATGCATATAAAATGTAAATCTGAGTTATTTCAGGCAAATTGACAATACAAAAGATAATATATATGCTCAACAATGGATTTAGAACTCATAAACATACCTGGAAGTGTCCAGATTATTTATTTAAGAAAGTAGTCCAGTTTGCCAGCCAAGATGGTGAAAAATTGACCAAATCTGGTGTAGAACGCTACAGAATGCAAAATCCAACTTGAAAACGGTGGCAGATGAAGAGTACAAGCCAAACGCCTAAAATGATGAAGAGAAACCCTCAGAAAAGAAGGCGTTTCTCCAAGAAATGCCCAAACGCCCTTGCACAAGAGCTACACACTTCACTGCAAACCACTTGAATTCTCACTTAGAAGGTACGACCAAGAAGTATGATGTTTGCCAGATGAAATGAAGGCGCCATCTCCCAAAACCCTCTGAAACTGATAAATAAATCCAATAGGAAACACAGCTCCAGCCCAATAGAACCTCTGTATGAAGCTCTCACAAACTGCACAAATTCAGCTGATCTCTCACAGCCTCAAAAGTGCTCAACACTGAAGAGTTATCGTTCTTCAATGGAAAAATTGTTCAAACCCTGATCACAGGAGAATGCACAAGAAATAGCACAAGGCAAAGTCGAAATTGTCAAAAGGTGAGTTTCTCATTACCAGAAATGCCC
>VDFB02012852.1:0-30276 GCA_007258455.2 Sequoia sempervirens | reverse complement strand
AAAAGAAAATCTTCATATCAAACTGAAACTTAAACCATTTGTTGTATTGTCATTTTATTAATTTTATTGCAAAATACTATTGTTCATTTGCACAATTTTGGGCTAGAAATGAAAATCTTGGTAGATATTTATAAATATACCTATACATATATATATATATATATACATAAAAATATATTTAAAAATATATTAAGCTTTTAATCTCTTTCTGAGAAAAAAAAATTGTTTTCAAAAATCACAGGAAATTTCTCCCTGTAACAGGGTATGCCCTATTTTACGTCTATTTTTTTGATAGTTTTATTTGTGGAATAAAAATATATATATTATAAAATTATTATGTCTAGAGAGGGGAGGGTCATAGCCCTAGTACCGCCCCCCCCCCCCCCACAGCGCCCATGGAAGGTGTTGCTTGCACAACGCCCATGGGAGCGTTGTGTAATAGCACCACTGCCTTCACAGGAAACGGTGTTGCTCACACAACACACCCCATATGGGGGTTGTGTGGCAGCCACCTCTCCCATTGGGAGGGGCCCACGCCCATAGACTTGGGTTTTCTTTTTATTTCAATTTTTTTTTTATATATTATTTTAATATTATATATTATATAATAATATATATATATATTATATTATATATATAATATATATATGTTATGTGTATATATATAATATTATTTCAATATTTAAATAATTTTTTTATAATTAATTATTTATATATATAGTTTATATATACTTATGTATATATATATAATATACATTTATTGTGTATACATGTATATATATAAGGTATATATATATATATATATACTTTATGTATTTTTAAATAATTTAATTAGTTGAATTTAAACAAATTATTTAGATATTAATTATATATTTAAGATGTGTGGGTATTTAAATATAGTTAATTTTGAGCTGATTATTTCCCTACCGTTGTTCAAATTTAGTGAAATATGTAATCAAATGCTTTTATTTTAATAGTGGACTTTTATTATTTTGTGTATTTGGAAATTAGGTAGATAGAATATTAGTTTAAATTCTTTAATTGTGCAATCATAATTTTTATTCCCTTGAAGTAGTGCAAACCATTTTAATTATTTATACTTGGTTATATACGTTATCTCATTGTTTGACTTGGATTTAGGAAATCCTAAAGGAGGTGATTAAATTATCAAATTGATTTTCTTTATGTAATCTCCCTCTTTCGTGTTGATGGGAAAATAAAGTAAATGTTTTGAAGTCTTCCAGATAGGGTTTCGTTTATTGGTATGGGTTGTCATTATGATAGTCAACCTCTATTTTTTCATGGGAATTGTGTATAGTTGCACCATGTTGTTTCACCTAGTTTTTAGGAACAGGGATGGTTTTTTCCTCCTTGGGAATAGGAGAGGGTTATGTGGTTTGTGCCTCCTTTGGAAGGAGTGGGGTTTTTATTTTGTTTTCCTCCAGTGTTGGAGTGAGTTTCCTTTGTTCGTTGCCTCCTTAGAATTGGAGAGGTCGTCTTATCTAGTTTACCCATTAGATTGTGGTTTTGCATCATGGTTGTGTTGTCAATAGGAGAGTGGCTCTTTGTGGGGGTCCGACACACAAAGGGGTGCCAGGGTAACTCACCTATGGTTTAATCAAGTGATAATTTAAAAGAATTAATGGGGAACTTTCACATTGATAAAGATAATGAATGCCTCTTTCATGAAGCATGTGTTTGTTAAGGCTCAAGATGAGATGAGAAGCATAGTTCTGCATGAGGATCCAATGGCCGGTAGAGGCAAGCCAGGGTAACCCAAGATGGGGGTCTGGTAGCCTAGGAAGGTTGAGCTAGGGTAACTCATAGCAATTTATGTATGACACTCTTCCTACATCAGCAGTTAGTCAATTATTGTGTGGTGTACAAATGATGTACATGATCATTGTTCTCTAGAAGCATTGTAACTTTATGTTAAGTGATACTATGGTTGTATTTGTTTCAGTTCAGTTATTTTTAAGCCTGTGTCTAGAGGTAGATGGCCTTGTTAGGAATTCCTGGTTACTATCTCCTAGCATAGGGGGTGAGCCTTCGGGTATCACATAGTTGGGTGGAACATGCACCTTAATCCATTGGTTCATCTTCTTGTTTGTGTGGATGATATTTCCCATTGGAGAGATTGTGGGATCCATTTTCATTTCATGCTTTATTCTCTCAGTTAATATTGTAATCTTATTACCCCTCATTGTTATCGAGGTGGAATTTGTAATATGTAATCATACTTATTGGATTTATCTCATTCGAGGAATGAGTGTTGTAACCTTATTGCTATGTGATCGTTATTGAAATCATATGGTACTTCATATTCTTTGAAGTAAATTAACATGTATGGAATGTATGTGTTCTCGATTCTTTAAGTAATTAAATGTTATGGTTGTAATTCATATTTCTTGTTTGTCATTAAGTAACTCAGTCTCATAACCTTAGGGGTTGTTGGAAATTGGTTAGTGAACTTGCATGTTAATTGTTTTTAAACAAAAAAAAATAGTTCATTTGAGTAGTAAATTGCAACTTCCCCTAGGGTTGCGTGGCGGGGCATTACACATGGTATCAGAGCCCAAGTTTAAACTCTGGGTGCTCTGGGATAATGCAGATCCATTAAGTTGTTAGTTGCTTGGAATTTTTATTTGTGTACTTGTCTTATGTCCTAGTGTGTATCTTTATAGGATCATGCCACCTAGGTGAGGTCGTAAGGGTCATGGCCATGTAGGCGGTCGAGGAGGTAATCAGCAGGATACACCTCCCATTGTTCCCCATGTTACTAATCATGAGGAATAGCAGGCTTCTCAATTTGTACCAGAGGTTAGTATTCAACATCTGGATCCATGAGGGATACAGGACGCTTAGTTGCATCGCTTGCTTGAGGAGACTCTTGCTCATATGGGCCCTAGGCTGGATAGGGATCAAGAGGTTGTAAGAGAGAGAGATCAGGTTCCAACTCCATCTGAGGTAGTCATGGCTACTCACATGAGAGATCTTCTCAAAGCTCATCCACCCACTTTTGATCATGTGGCAGTGGATTAGAGGCCGAGACTTGGTTTTTTGATTTAAATAGGTGTTTTACTATGCATCCATATGGTAGCAACACCAAAGCTAGGTGTGCAATTATGCATCTGAGGGATTTCACATCTACCTTGTGGAGGGTAGAGGAGTAGAAGCTCCATTTGGATATCAACACTATATCTTGGGAATTGTTCCTAGAGTGATTCAGAGCTCGATTGCATTCTGATCATTGGTGTCAGTGCCATGGAGATGAGTTCCATGCCCTATGATTGATGGATATGTCAATGGAACAATTTGAGCATCGCTTCTTTGAGCTCAAATAGTTTGTAGGCATAGGTGATGATGAGGGTATGTTGGTCCAACATTTCATTAGGGGCTTAAACCCCTAGATCAGTGGTGGAGTTTGGGTATTTGAGCCAAAGACCATGGAGGTAGATATGAATAAGGCTCATATTGTTGAGGAGAATTTGGCTTTGGTTTTAGGTGGTCAAGAGGGAGTTCATTTTGGTAGTGCACCTTCTTCTGGTGTTGCATCTTAGAGTGGTTGATCTCAGGCTACAAGCTTTTCTAGAGGGCATCAGTCACCTGCTAAGGATGAGTAACAATAGTCTTCATAGTCCAGGCAACAAAATCCTTAGTCCCAACCCAATAGAAGTCAGAGGCAGAAGAAGAGAGATAGGAGTTGGATGTGAGCTCATTGTGATCGTTATAATCAGCGAGCTTAGAGTTCTTAGTTGGCATTTAGTGGAGGTGGTTTTCCATGACCTAGTGGGCCTTTAGCTGTTCAGGGTTTTAGTAGAGGGATAGGATGCTTCTCTTGTGGTCAGCAAGGCCACTTTGCTTATGAGTGTCCTCAGCAAGGCAATTTTGGTTTTAGTCAGAGGTCGGCAGCTTTAGAGCCGACAGTAGGAGATGCAGGTAGATCGCACAGGGCATTCATTGTTGTAGATACCTGTTAGGTCAAGCATCTAGGTGCAGTTTGTCCTTCGGCTTCAGCAGTTGATCCTCATGGATCGAGGTTCTAAGATAGTTAGTGTTTAGTTGGTTTTGAGGGAGTTCTATCCCTATTTTGTTTGTAGGCTTCTAGGAGTAAGCCTGATCCTAGGGTGGAGGATGTAACATCCCTCCATTTTGGATTTTTGGATTGGTAGTAATTTCTTTGTAATGCTTTGTTTTGTTTATGTTGTGACTTTGGAACTTGGTTACTATTTGATTGTAACTATTAAGTGATTCGTATGTAATATTTTAATGTGATGGTATTTTACTCTGATGTTATCTTTATGGCATATTTTGGAATAATTTAGCAGATATTTGATTTAATGATGTTTTATTCTTTGATCTTATCATTGATCTTAGAATCATCAGTTAGTAATACTGTATTGGTGAAGGGGATGGGATTGTACCACTCGCTTTCAAGCGCCCTACGATTCTGAGATTTCTTTTTCATGGTGTGTTTGATCATATTATATATATGCATGTTTGATGTGCTCATTGTTTGCAGGTTAACAGGTATAGGACATCGACTCTACCTAATTTCTAGGTTGAGCATGTCCATTGGCCAACGGTATTGATTAGGAGATAGTAGCTAGATTTTTCGTGCCAAGTCATCACCCTAGTCATAGTTTCTCATTGAGTTGTCATCGTGTTTAGTGATTTTGATTTGGTTCATTCCTCCTTAGTTAATTATTTCTAATTATTTCATTTCATATTTTAAAGGTTATTAAATGGTGGGTGTAGTTAAAATGATGATTAAATGTATTTAGTTGCAATGTTGAAATGTTATTTATTTTACGGTTTAATTTGATTTAATTAATAAAATTAGATTTAGTTGATTGATTAATTAGGTTAATGGTGATAAATTAAATGAAATAGTTGTTTTGGCATTATTGTATATTAAGATTCAAATTTAAAAATGAAATGGAAATCATATTGGATATTTAAAGTTAAATTAAAATAAAAACAAAAATGTGTTTTAAATTTCACTTTTGAAATTTTGGATGAAATAAATTCTTTACAAACTTTGAAATTCTTTTGTTTAAATGAAATGTTGAAAAATGCATGAAATATCATTTAGAAAGTAAAATTGTTTTAAATTTAAAAAAATGGAAATATCCTCCAAATGTTCAATAAATTTAGTGGGTGGGCATATTTTAGGGGTTTGACCAAAATTGGGGAAACTCTATTTCAGCAATTGAGCTATTTCATATAATTTTTTCAATTTTGAAATTGAGTGGAGAAAAGATTGGTTGTGGCTTTGTTTTTTGGATTTTGGAAGAAGTCCTTGGATTTAGAAGAAGCAAAGTGGATTTCTTGGTTGAGCTGGAATAAAAAACAAGAATTGGAAGCACCACTAACAAATCCTTCAAGCTGTGGAGAAAAATTAGGTTCTTCTTTGGTTTTTGTTTCATTTTGAAAGAGTTTTAATTTTGGAAATGCTATTTAGATTCAATAAAAACCCATGTGAATGATTTCAAAACTTGCAAAATGCTGTTGGATTTAGGAAAGAAAACCAAAACAAGAATCACACAATGGGAAATTGAAGGAAAATAAAAAGAAAATCTTCACATCAAACTGAAATTTAAACCATTTGTTGTATTGTCATTTTATTAATTTTATTGCAAAATATTGTTGTTCATTTGCATAATTTTGGGTTGGAAATGAAAATATTGGTAGATATTTATAAATATACATGTGCATATATATTTATATACATACATACAAATATATTTACAAATATATTAGGCTTTTAATCTCTTTCTAAGAAAAAAATTATGTTTTCAAAATTCATAGGAAATTTCTTCCTGTAACAAGGTATGCTCTGTTTTACGTCTATTCTTTTGACAATTTTATTTGTGGAATAAAAAATATATATTATAAAAATATTATTTGTGGAGAGGCGAGGGCCATAGCCCTGCTACCCCCCCACAACACCCATAGAAGGTGTTGCTTCCACAGTGCCCATGGGAGGCGTTGCTCACACAATGCACTCCATAGGGGGGCTCTATGGCAACTGCCTCTCCCATTGGGAGGGGCCCGCGCCCATAGACTTGGGTTTTCTTTTTATTTCAAAATTTAAATTAGTTATTGCTGAATTATTTTGAAAATAATAATTAGTTTTATTTAAACCTTTTACATTGTATGCCTTGCAAATAATCTCTGCCAAATCAGACCTATACATTGGACAAGATGAAGTTTTATTTAATTTATTTGTACTGAATAATTAATATAATTTAACTTATTATTTTTAAAAATAGATGATAAATACTTTATAAGTTTTTAAAATTAAAATTTAGTTTAATTTTAAAATTAATTCTAACCTTTAAATATATTTTGTTGATTTAATTTTTTTATATGATTAATAATTCTTACCCTAATAATAATTCATTTTACATAGAAATAGAATTATATACACACACACACACATTGTGGTGACTTGATTGTTAATTTACTCTATGATTCAAATTTAAAGAACAATATACCTAATTGAACTCAAAAATACAAAAGTAAGCATGAAAAATATATAAATATTTTTTTTTAAGTTAGAATTTAATGTAATTTTAGAAAATAAAATAATTTGGTTGCAAGGAAAAGAAAATAGAATATATATATATTCTTATTTTATTTTAAAATTATAATTAATAATTCTTGAATTATTTAAAAAAAAAATAGTTTTAATTTAATTTATTTTTAGTAGATAATTACTATAATTTAAATGATTATTTTCAAAACTAGATAATAAATACTTAATAAATTTTAGAAATTAAAATCTAGTTAAATTTTATAATTAATTTTAAGCTTTACAAATATTTTTGTGATTTGATTAATTATTTTTTATGATTAATAATTCTAACTCTAATAATACTTCATTTCACATACAAATAGAATTCTAGGTTAAAATACTTATTTTTGTTTTTGATATTTTTCATTAATGTCAAATTTATAAATTAATATCAAGAAATAAATAAACTTAACCCCAATATTTATACTATAACTATAATTTAACCCTAAACCTAATGCTAATTCAACCCTAAAAATAGGATTTAATTACGGTTAGGGTTGGAGTGATAATTTAACTATGGTTAGTGTTAGGGTTAGAATTAGGGTTTAATTATGGTTAGGGTTAGGATTCAATTATGATTATAGTTAGGGTAAAATTTATAAGCTAATATTAAGATATTCACGGCTCTAACCCTAACCTACCCTTAATCTCCATCCTAGAAAGCTAATTAAACCCTAATTGAATCGTAACAATAAGGTTAAACAAGATTTAGGGTTAGGGTTCAGGTGGTTTATGGTTGGAATTAGGGTTTAGTTACCTGGTTAGGGATAACATTGAATTAGTGGTATGATTAGGTTCAAGTTCAAGTTACCATTAGGGTTTAGTTAGGCTTATTTTGGTTAATCTTACAATTAGGGTTTAACTAGAATGCTAATTCAACCCTAATTTAACCCCAACAATAAGGTTCAATTAGAGTTAGGGTTTGACTTCAATTAGGCTTATGGTTGGAATTAGGGTTCAATTAGGGTTAGGATTAGCTTTCAATTAGTGTTATGATTACAATCAAGTTCAATTTATAGTTAGGGTTCAATTAGGGTTAGGATTACCATTCAATTAGTGTTATGATTACAATCAAGTTCAAGTTATAGTTAGGGTTCAATTAGGCTTACCCATTATCATGTGTTTTTTCCATCAAAATGATAGAGGCCCATAGTACAAAAATTATACTAACTAGTATGTTGCTTTACATTACTGTCAATTCTAGAAGCACAAACTAATACATACAGTTTGCAGATGTTACCTAACTTACAAGATAGATGAGTTTAAGGAGGAGATGCAAATAAAGACAACTTTTCAATTTGTTTTAGTGCCCAGTGTGGAGTATCCATAATTTATTGTTAATTCCAAATTTTATATTGGCATATATCATTGAACTGAGATTGATACTATGGTTCTGATTCATTGGTGATAATTATTGGATTTGTGTGCAAAATATGGAGATTTGTGTTTAACTGCAAAGAGTTATCTCTTGTGATTTATCAACAAATTATTATTTCTATTTGTGGAATTCTTAAACAAGACAATATATTTATGCATTTCTTGCAAATTCTATTCCAATTGATCATAACAAAAAAACCATCCAATTTTGAAAATATTATAACATCTAACCAAATAGTATTGAAAATTCCAAACAAAGACTGTCAAGAGTGTATCTCATTTAACTTTTATTTAATCTTTCTCTTTATGTCTATGATTTCCTAAAGTTTGTATAATCATCCAAATAAAATGTTGATGGATATGTAACACATTTATTGCACTCATTCCCTAGTTCATCATATCTGGCAGAGAATATTCGCATCTAGAGATGACCTTAGAATTTGGTTATGAATTATCCAAAGATAGTGATGTCGACAAAAAATAAAATGAGGAAAGAAAATTTGGAAGCTAAGGGTATACACATCAATGTCTAAGTTAAAAAATCAATAAACTAGACAAATATCAATTCACACAGTGATGAGTTTGTAGTATGGAATTATGATTCTAGATGGTAGGCTTACAACTGTACTATCCTAGAAATGCATGAACATTGTGTGGTCACCTTGAAAGGAATAAAATAATTTGAACCATCAATTTCTTAAATCATTATGGCTGAATTATCTTATGTGTCCACCACAATATTGAGTAAAAATTGTCACATGAAGAGTAGGTTCTTTAAGGGTAAAATATTTGCAATCCAAATAGAAGAATCAAAATTTGAGCTACAAAGGATAATTTTAAATTTTATATGGTTATTTAAAATACTAAAAACTTTTTCTTGACAATTAGTTGTGCCATAATTTTAGCTTACACTTTGTTTTGAAGGTATGGGACAACAACAATAATTGTTAAACAAAATGGGTAGATCTAAATTTTCATCTAGGTCACTTTTTACATACTCTACAAGAAATGTCATAATCTTTAGTTTCAACTAAAAAAAGATCTAGAAAAATACATATCTATAAATTTATAATTACAAATGTTTAGTCTATAAATAAATACACATTGATTAAAGGTGGAATACATTTTCTCTTCTTAAAATAGTGTTTGACATGTTAGAATATGGGCTATATTCTAGTGAATAGCTCTGAAATTTGAAACATAGTAGACAATCTTTACTTAATTATTAATTTAAAGTTATAAAACATGTTTCCACAAAAAAAATTATGTAGACCATAGCTACACAAAACAAAAACAATTTCCTACAAATTTTACTCATGATTAGTAAGTATTCCTGTTGTTGTAGTAGGTGTGCCAAATTTGGTTTGTGGTGATTGGATAAAACCTAGTGTAGTACTAATTGATCTTGGCTTAAATGCAGTAGAGGTATGGCACCCTCTAACTACCTTTTTCAAAAAAAGTTTGTAAGTAAAAGATAGTTAATATATAGAAAATTAAAGCAATTGCTTCCATTTTTTTAGGATCATAGTGCTAAAAGAGAATACCAATTAGTTGGTCATGTTTCCTATTAAGAGGCTTCAAGAATAGCTTTAGCAATTAATCCTCTACCTTGTGGTCTTGGTCCAATGACTATTGCAATGCTTTTATCCACTACTCTACAATCAACAAAACGAGAATATGGGTTCAATTGAGATTTATGATGTTTGATCCAAGCCTTTTGCAATACACTTCACATTAAGGTATGTGCAGGATTATCATAGAAAAAATAGGCCCTTAAGTGGCAAAAAATTCAGAAAAATCAGAGTTAGGCAACTTGACCTAAAAATTTGAATAAGTTATCTATATTATTTCAAAAATAAGAATAAAATCTGTAGCAAATTGAATGTAGTTTCTAAACTACTATTTTTTTTTAAAGAAAAAAAAAAATCTATTTGGTGAAAATTTGAAATTTCAATGTAGTAGTACTTAAATTTAGGGAAAAAATAAGAAGTAGGTGTCTATCTAACCACCCTAACCATAATAAAATGATAATATTTTTTTATAATATTTTAGATATAAGTAGAGGACTCATGTCTCGATGTGATGCATATTTTTTTGCAATTTGTTTCCAAGTAAATAATTAATTATTAAATTTTTATTAAGTTTTTAAAAATATAAAAACTCATTTGTTGACTACCTTAACTTGGTCAAAACTTCATGAAATTCATTTTTTTTTTTAATCCTATAGTATACAAAACATATAATGTGATGCATGTTTTGGATTCAAAAAATGTGATACTATTTGAAAGATATAGATGTTTTTTAATCAGCCTATCAATCAAGACATTAGTCATAAATCAAATAGAAAATGAATAATAATTACTTATTAAATTCAAAGTAAAGTAGAATTTATATTGGTGGAAAGTTGAGAATATCCTTTAAAAACATTTTTAGTTTCATCAATTTTGGGTAAAAATAATGTTGTCAGTCACATACCCATCATATTGCCACTTTTTGGCCCATCATGATCCTGCACATACCCACTATAATTTTATGAGGCTTATAAATGAGTTATCTATTACTAAATGGAATAAGAAGATCATTTTCTATTGTAAGGCATTTTTTGGAGACATTAGGTACCTATAAGAGGACTTAGGACTATGTGCTTTCATTTTAATTTGTGCAAAAAAACTATAACATTTAAGAACGTTGGTTATACATGACTCTACATACAATGAAAGTAGGGGCCCAGGGGCGACAACCGCTGGCGGGGTCAAGGGGTAGCACCCCTTGCAGGGGTCAAGGGGGCAAAGCCCCCTTGTGGGGGTCGAGGGGGAAACACCCCCTCGTAGGGTCTGGGGACAACGGCCCCAGTGTGCTCCTATCGTAATACAGGCGAGGTCGAGGGGGAGAGCCCCTCACCACCAAGCATAAATTCACTATTGAAAATGCATTGGAGTACACACAGATTAAGTGTTTTTTCAAAATATCACTTTAAAATTAAGACTAAAGAAAAAGTGAAATTTTTACCATTGATTAGCATTTTAATCAAATGGCTACAGGTTGATTCCACACCCTAATCCACATGTGCCTTTTAAAAGGCTTTTTGAGGCCCGAAATTTTTTTTGGTCCACAAGATCAAGTTTAATTATTTGGACCAAAACACATTATGGGCCTCAACAATCCTTTTAAAAGGCATGTGCGTATTAGGGTGTGGAATCAACTTGCAACAATTTGATTAAAATGATAATCAATGATTTGATGGCAATAAATTAAAGCCCTGAAATATCCCTAAAATTAAAAGGTAATTTATTATTGTCACAACATTGCCCTGAAATTAATGGTAGTAATATAATATTATTGGTGAATTTAATTAATATTTGTAATTATAGTATAAAGTATTGGTGAATCAGTTCCAATGATGCATTCTTTACATAGGCAAATTAATCGAGACGAAATTAATTTTTTCTAAAAACTTGGTGATTCAACATCATTTTTAGCTTGTACTATTTGCCATTTCTAGAGGTCTTGATTTTAATTATTCACCAATTGACGTAGATTCACCACTAAAGTTTTCCATGTCCACTCCTAAGCTAGGAAGTAGAGATTTTCCTCAAAAGATAGAGGACCATTATGCACATCTTGAGTATCCACTACAAAATCTAAAGCTGAGCTATCCATCGCCTTAATTTTCTTCTAGTTGTGACCATCATCACACCCTTCCTTAGCCACCTATTTTCCTTAGCCCTTCCTAATCTCTTCCTGAAAGATTTGAATGGTGAGGGTAGTGTTCTTCATGTTCACCTCACTATAATTAGCTATGACCTAGAGGCACTGAGAGGGTTTTTCCTTCATCCTATGAATAGCATTAATCTACATTTGTAACTTATTTTTGTCATCCTTTCTGCCAACAATATCATGCAACACTTTCAAATCCTTATCCCATCTAGTCCAATGCTCAAACAACCTAGCGAGAGAGGTTATCATTTCCCAATTTCCTTCTTCCTACACCTCCCCCAACCATAGAACCTACTACTACATTACCTTATTCTCTAGAAATTTAATTCTCTCTTTAGCAGTAACCAATTGACCGAAGATCCATTTAAGAATTTCATTTTGGACATTAACCATCTCCAAAATTTCATTAATTTTATTGCAAAGTGGGTCATTGGGAGCATGAATGTTAAAACTAACCCTAGGTTCAACATAAGTCCCATCCAAATCGATACAAAAATTAGGCAAATTTTAATGGCTAAGGTTAATAATAGGGGGTGTTGGGGATGTTAGAAACCTATGAATGAATAGGGGAGTGTGTGGAGGAATTGGCAAGAGTGGGATTCCATGACTCATCATCTAATTTGTAACTCGCCAAAACCAAAAGTAGAAATAGGAGTGGGATCAGATAGGGAGCAACTTTAATGGGGTCTAGAGGGGTTTTCTCATTAGTAGGGGTTTTACCATAGAAACGATTGAAATGACAAGCAGTGGGAGGGGTTTCATCTAGGGTAATGGAGGGAATGGGATCCGCGGTGGGGTCACGAATGGCTAGGGTGTTCTTTTTAATAGTGGTAGGGGAGGGTAACATAGTTTCCTAGTACTAAGAAAGACAGAGGATGAGGCATTGTTGAATGGGTAAATTCCTCCTTTTACCCTTGACATTTTTAATAGTTTCTTTGAGAGAGGACAAAATCAAAAAGGGAATTTTCATCTTTATATTATACCGAAGGTGGCTAAGAATAGGGAAAAAATGAGCATGAAAATTACAAAACCAATCTTTGAGCATAATATACCTCATAAGGACTTCCAAAAACTTACTCCAAATTATGAGGAGATCAACATAGTTGAAGCCATTTTGGAGTCTTTTCACTTTTTCACCCTCTTTCAAAAAGTCATCCATATCTTTCTAATATTTAGCCTTGGGCTTACAAGGGATGCAAACACCCTACATCACATTTGTTCCTAAGGATGGATTAGGGGTGTGGTCTAGAAACCTTTACATCACATTTCTTAACACAACACCTTTGGCATTTTAATTTTGTATTGACCTGTCTTACTCTGTCACCGATTGCATAAGTTACAACTGAGGCCATTGAATGCATGTTATTATTGGCCTTTCATCTAGGTCTGTCGGTCACATCATACCTTTACCATTATAAAATTCTCCATAGGTTGGATGAAATATTTTAGCAGAAGAATTATGGGTATGTGCAGGATCATGATGGGCCAAAAAGTGGTGATATGATGGGTATGTGTAGGGTATGTAGTTGATGACTCTTTTTTACCCAAAATTGATGAAATGAAAAGGGTTTTTAAAGGAGATTCTCAATTTTCTGCCAATATAAATTATGCTTTACTTTGAATTTAATAAATAAGTATTGTTCATTTTCTATTTGAATTATGACTAAAGTACTGATTGATAGGTTGATTGAAAAATATCTATAGCTTTCAAATGGTATCACATTTTTGAATTTGAAACATGTGTCACATTATATGCATTGCATCCTATAGGATTAAAAAATAAAAGATTGAATTGATGAAAGTTTTACCAAGTTAAGGTGGTTAGACATACGATTTTTTATATTTTTTAAAAAGTTGTAATAAAAAATTCATAATTAATTATTTACATGGAAAAAAATTACAAAAAATAATGCATCACATTGGGACATGAGTCTTCTACTGATATCTAAAATCTTATAAAAAATAATTATCATTTTATTGTAGTTAAGGTGGTCAGACAGACACCTACTTCTTAGTTTTTCCATAAAATTTAAGTACTACTACAATGAAATTTCAAATTTTCACCAAATAATTTTTCTTTTAAATAAACCTAGTAGTTTAGAAACTACAATCATTTTTCTACAAATTCTATTCTTACATATTTTTGAAATAATATAGATAGCTTATTCAAATTTTTACGTCAATTTGCCTAACTCTAATTTTTCTAATTTTTTTGCCACTTAAGGGCCTATTTTTTCCATGATGATCCTACACATACCCTTTTGTTATAAGTCTATTTCCCCAGGGTCATAATCCCGCTAGCCAAGTCATGGCCTTGTTTTAAGACTAACCTTTTTAGCATGTGTAGAAATCCTTCCCATTGGATATGATGATCGGATCACAATGATTGATCGTACACCTCATAGGGGTTAAAGAAATGTCCTTCAAGAAAGTTGTACCATCTATGATTGATCGATGCAAGTCCTTGTCATGATGGGCCTAGTTTATGTCTAAGCACCTAATGATCAGTGGTTTTGGGATTAACGATTATCATGCAACGTGAGGGTTAAAGCTTGGCCATCCATCACACACCTCGCAACATTTAATTAATTCCTACCGAAAACTTGTGAGGTACATAATTGAAGGACACATGGACTCCACAGTCAGTGTGAAGAGTATGGTAGAAATTTTGGATGAAGTGATGTGGCTCCCAGTTAGCAAGTACTGATTGGAAAAGAAATTTCCAATCCATAGTCTCAGGAATTCAAACTTGATTGACTCAAATCCGGGTTTTCTAATTCTCCATCTCATCAGGAGATCAATGACCAACATTCGAAACCAAAAAATATGAACATGATAGTCATTTTGTTTTACGAGAAGAGAGCATTAATTCCATGAGCTCTACAAAAGTGATCAATTTGATCTTGGTGCATGCATGGTTTTAATTTGTTGTCATCATTGAGAATGATACATGGATTTTCATGTACCTAGGTAATTAACTATGGTGATAGGGATGCCAAAGGTCAATCACCTACTCGCTTGTGTGGATTTCACTAAGCATTGATGATCAAAATGATCAAATTACTCTATAAATATGGATTGGTGGCTTTCATTTTCACCATTGCAATCAAGAGATAGAATTTTCCAAGTCCGTGAAGAATATGGAGATTTTTCTTGCTAGCATTTTTGAAGCTATGTATTTAGATAAGATGATTAAGCCTACTACTTTTGTGTTACCTTTGTAGAGGTCTCCAGGACTCAAAGATTGGGAATCTCGTAATAATGCTCCCAAAAATGAGTAAAGTTCACCAGAAATTGTTTCAAGTCCAAAGGAAGAACATAAGAGGAGTGCTCATGGAAAAAAGTATACACCAGTTTCTATGAGAAGTAGCTAATGGTAGATGAATCAAACTGTGATTGAAGAGATAACAGAGGCTAAAGGAAAAGAGCCCACAAGGTTTGTGAGAGGAATAAAGAGGAAGGTAAGGTATGGCTGAGCTTCTTTTGGATGGCACAATTCTCCAATTAACATCATTGATAGCCCTTTAGATAGTGAAAAAAAAATAGATTTTGGTTAATTCTAGTACCTCATAGTTTTGAATGAATTTGCAAATTCATATGAGGAGGTGGTAGTAGTTGCCCCAATTTTAGTAAAAATTCCTAGTGGGAATACTTACTATGTTGTTGATAGGGGTGCTAAGGAAGAAGAAGCGGTGGTATCTTCCCCATCCTCTGCAAAGACACGAAGTGAGAATGTGTACAACAACTCTAGTTCTCATTTTGGTGCTAGTTCTAGTTTTGGTTAAATGAGGTGGTACGTGGGTCTTAAATTTTCTATTACAATATTGATATTACTGGGTGGCTATTCTTGCTCTCTCTACATATATGGGTTTATGTCTTTTATGCTAGTTATAGATGCCTAGGCTTAGTATGATGTAAAACTTTTGGTTTGACACAGGCATGGAATGTAAAGGCTTGTTGATGGCTAAATGTATTTTTAGAAGAATTGGTTGGTTCTTTCTAGTGATTTTTGTAAATTTTCTTTCCCTTGTCTAGTTAATAGTTATAGGAAATAGTTTGAGGAATTTTTGAAATGAAATTGAAATTTATATTTAAATTAAATACATTTGAAATGTAACCATAATGATCCTGATGCTTGTTGCTCCCTTATTCTATAAATAGGATTTCAGGGCTCATTATAGGGGCTAGATTTTTGAGTCTGGTAAATAGTCTAGGCAGGAGTTGGGTCCTAGAAGAAGATAATGTATTTAAATCTTAATGAATAGAGTAGTAAAGTTGTCTTGGGTATAAGTCCTATATGTATTCATCTTAAATGAGTTTTACATAAGTTACAGATATTAAAAAAATATTAGTTCTAAAACATGTACTCTCCTTTTGTAAATATTTTCAATTTATAAATGGAAATATCAAGGGTATTCTCATTTATCTTCAAATTTTCAATTGAATGTGTTTCCTTTTTTTTTTCTTTAACTCAAAAATTAAATTAAATGCTTGAAGAGAGTCACAAATTTTTGTAGGAATTTAAATAAGATCTAATAAGAAGTTGTATTTCATACATTGTGAGTTTTCAAACTACAAAGCATTATGAAAATAGTCCACCATTTTCTAAATTTAATAGCTTGTGTATTAATAGTTATTCCATATTTTACCTTGTATGCCCAATTGATGAAGAACTGGTCTAGTTGTTAAGAATTATTGCAATTAAACGAACTAGTGATACGCCTAGCTATGGATATCAAAGGAGAAAAAAATTCATTAAAAATATTTCAATTATAAATATGTGTTTGAAATATATCTCCATTCCTAGAAAATAGATTGTTATTTTGTTAAAAGATCAGCAAAGTTTTTAATCAATTATGTTTATTTGCAAATAATAGGGACTAATCTATGCATATAAGTGTTCTCCATTAAATATATCAAAAATGAACACAATAAGGAACACCCTCCTAGGTCCCACAAAGCCTAAAGTGGAGTAAAGACCTCATAATCCTTTACTCGTTATGTTGGCAACTCACCTTGAGGATTCTTAACCATAGGGGTTGGCTACTATTTAGAGAATTCCAAGGGTGTGTTGGAAAAAGCATCAATAGAATGGCGACTCCACTGGGGAGAAGCAAAGAAATATCCATTACCATAGAGTCAATGGTTTGGTAGATCTGAACATCTTGTTTAGATAATTGAAAATTTCTTGGTCCTGGAAAAGGTTTAACTACAACAAACATGAAAGGATTTGAATGCGACTCCAACGTTGAAGAAAACCCGTAATAAGATTTCCTCTTGAAAGAACTTAATAATACTTCAAATTTACTCCTCTGTGAAAAGAGGTTACAACTCTGTCTGAAGAACCTACTAAATATGTGAAGGAAATTCCTAGAGCCGCAAAACTTGTGGTCAAGAAGAAAGGTTAAAGTTGCTACAAGTTTCCAAGTATTCTCATAAATCTAAAGGAAGCATTTTTTTTTTTGAAAGAAAATTATGAGAATTTTTCCATACTTAAGAGGTAAATGATTCCCTATTAGGTGAAGTAGCAATAAATGAAGGAATAATAGTGGTAATTTAGCATGCCTTTAAAATACAAATTGAAATTCATGCATTATCATTAAGAAGCATGTGATATTTTCAGATCTTAAGAAAAATATATATGAAGTCTGCATTGTAAAGGCTTAAGGTTGTAATTGCACAAGAATTTGAATTACCTATTGCAATTATAAGGTAGATCTGATAAGGTTTGTAAAGTATGAGTAAATTCATTATAAATCTAAGTATCCTGATAGGGACCCAAATATAACAATGTATAATGGGCAACCCTTGTCACATCAAGGAAATTTCAATACCAAAAGGTACATGGCTATAAATTTTAGTAACATTTGTGGTTACCCAAATTTTTCAACTCCTAATATTAGAGAAAAGGTACCAAAATTCAATTGTGACAAGTCTAAATCAAAAAGAAAACATTTTCAAGAGTTTGTTGATGTGATGGGTGATTATGCACTGGACTTTGAAGATGTCATGAAATTATTTGTTCAGTCTCTAAAAGGAGATGCAAGAGATTGGCCCTTGTATCTACCAACATCTTCTATACATTCATGGGATGAGTTTAAAGTAATGCTCATGTATCAATTTGGTTAAATGATTGATCCAATCCTAACTAGACAAAAATTCATGAACATGGAGAAAGAAGAAGATTAACTAGTCCCTTCTTTCAATCTCAAATTTTCAAAGACTATAAGAGAGACCTCTGAAAGTATTTGACCAAATGATGCAAAATATTTGGTCGTGTACTTGGGTGCATTTGATACAACGATGAGTTATCTATTAAGAGATAAATCCACTACAACACTGCATCAAGCATATCAAATTGCTATAGATATTGAGAAAAATTTGAAGAATTCAATCATGAAAGGATATTCAACCACCAATATTGGTCATTATAGCATATTTCATGCAAATAAAACTGGTGGATTGACAAATAGATATCTTCTTCAAGATGATGGCATCCCTTATTTTCCCATTTTTCCATCACCACAACTTGGAGGGCATAGTGAGTTCCAAGTTGAATTCCCACAAGATCAAAGCAAAGCTAATCAAGTGTCTTCTATTAAAATATTGTGTGAAATGAAAAGGCACAAAGAAGAATCATCTTATTATTTGTTCTCTATATTTTTGGATACCTTGTTGGAGGTACCCAAATGGATAAGACCAAATGATTCAACATGCATTGATATGTTCTGTGAAATGTACCTATCAGGATTAAGTACCCTACCCAAGGAATTGAAGCCTCACAGTTTGGGCCAAGTAATTGACTGGATAAAGATTGTGGAAGGAATTAATAATAGTTTTACACAAAATTTTATACTCCCTAGGTGTTAATGGGCAATGCCCTATTGAGAATGATCAAGAGACAATGTAAAGAAATGAATATAGTGCATTAGAAGATGAAGATCCATGTCCTATGAATGAGGATAATAATTGTAATCAATTTACAAATGACATATTTGTAGACCATTACAATAGTGAAGGAGATGAAGAATTATAGATTTATAGCAAAGGGGGTATACCTAACTTACATCCTTGGGATGCCTTGGACAGTGAAGAAATGGAAGAAGTACAAGAGGTTACCCCATACCAGGATATGATTAGTAGTAATGGTGCCAATGTCAATGATGCTTTGTCACAAACCAATGGTCAAGGTATTGAAAATGAAGTTTTATACATCCACTCAGATGAACCTGAATTTAGTCTTAGTATTGATGAGTTTTCATGTTGTGGTAGTTGTGATGGAATTAATTCATATCATTCCTCTGCTAATTAGGATTCTCCTCATGGAGTAGGAATTGGATATTTTACTTCAAGAAATTATGCTTGTAGCAATTAGAATGTTTATTTTCTTGGGATTAAACAATTTTCTTCATGTGGGGAACTCTCAAAATGTGAGTCAATGATGTCAATTAAAAATGAGATGGAAAATTTTGAGGATGATTCTATGTATTCTACAAGTGAGTACAATGATTTTGACTGTGATGATGATCTGTGAGATATAAATTCTCAAGCCAAGGAGGCAAAAGCTTCCATGGAAACAATGAAGATAATTAAAAATCCTTTGTTTGATGAGCCTTCATCCCCACTAGTTGATAAGTATTATGCTTCTTATTGGTGCAGAGATAATCCACTTTTTGAGGATTCAGATAGGGAATTTGATGCCAAGTCTAGATATGGTCATGAGCAAATAGATAGGTATACAGATAGATTTTTTTAAAATATTACTTATAATTCTTTCACATTTGGGACTGATTTTATAGGTGGGATTAAACATCAAAATGAGGTGGAAGTTTCTGAATGTTTCCCTCAAGAATATGATTACTTCTATGGGGATGATCGAGAGGTACTTTGAATACTTGATGGATGCAATGATTCAAGCATCCATAGTATTAGTTTCTTACAAGTGGATGGAAAAACTACATTGGAAAGATATTTGGAATGTGATTTGAGTTTGCAATTAATGGAATATGCCACTAAATTGAGTGAGGGAGAACATGGAGGCTATAGTACAATTGTTCCAAGTGTTTATCCTAAATATAGTTTTGGAAATGAGGAAGGAATTGAAGAACATGTTGGTTCCTTAGCTGCTCAAGATTATTTGTATAAATTGAAGATGGGGGGATTAACTGCATAGGAAGAGATTGGTATCCATATTGATGAAGATAGGGGTTATGTATTGAATGATTAGATTGTGCATCATGATACACATATGGATTATGGATTAGCAATGTTTCCCATTGATAATGATAGAGAATTCAAGATGAATTGTCAAATTTTATTGACATTACAAAAAAAATTGAGCCACATGAATAACAATCAAGTGATACAAATGACATGGGGTATGATGTTGATCAATATGAGTGTGCAGTAAAATTTTATGTTGATGTTCCTCATCTTCTTAGCATGATTATGAACATATTTTCATCCAGTGAGGAGAATTCTTATATAGAGAAGAATGAAGATGTACCTAAGTATATACCTTTTTTTTCTGACATGATTGGGGATGATTGTTGGCCTAGTATACAACAAAGTTTTTTTGAAGGATTCTAGTTTGATGAAAAAACTTAGCATGATGTCAAGGTTTATGATCAAATAGAATATGAATGTTTCACCTTTCCTTATAAGTTAGATGGGTACATATGGGAACAGGGTGATGGGAAAGACAATTTGGTAGCATATATGGCTAATTGTGCTAACCATAATGGAGGTAATGGTGTGAGATGGCTCGATAGAAGAGGTTATCCATTATAGCTATCTAAGGATGAGGTATTTGATAGAGGAAAGAATTGGTCCTAGGTTTTTGGAGGCCATGGGCCTCCAATTTGAGGATTGAAGCCAATTGGATGAAAGGGGCTTCTAAGAGAAGTTGTACTATTTTGTATAGCTTTGTAAATATTGTATATAGGTTTGGTGTGTTACTTTTTGGTTGTGTTTTCTTGCCTTGTTCGGGAAAGATCTTGGGTTTTTTGTTCTTCCTAGATGGTATGCTTCAACCTGAGATATGGGTTCTCACCAAACCCTCTAGGGGTATGCATCCTCAAGCATGAGCCACTAATAGTGCTTCCAAAATTATGCAAGATTTCAAGCAAATCTAGATTTGGATTGTGATTGTAAGCCTTCATGCCTAAGGATGGATTCAGGGTGTGGTCTAGAAACCCTTACATTACATGTCTTATCATAAAACCTTTGGCATTTTAATTTTATATTGACCTGTCTTACCCGGTCGACAGTCACATAAGTTACAATTGAGGCCATTTAATGTGTGTTATTACCTGCCCCTTCATCTACGTCCACCGGTCACCTCATTCCTTTACCATTTTAAAATTCTCCCTAGGTTGGGTGACATATTTTAGCAAAAGACTTATGTTATAAGTCTTTTTCCTAGTAGTCATAATATGATTGACCTAGTCATGGCCCCATTTTAAGACTAACCTTTTTAGTATGTGCATAAATCCTGCTTGTTGGATATGAAGATTGGATCACAACCATTGGTCACACACCTCGCAGGGGTTAAAGAAATGGTCTTTAAGAATTTTGTGGAGTCCATGATTGATTGACATGTGTCCTTACCATGATGGGCCTAGTTTATGTCTAAGCATTCGACGATTGGTGGTTATGGGATTAATGACTATAATGCAATGTGGGGGTTAAATCATCATCATCCATCGCACCTCACGAAATTTAATTAATGCCCATCAAAAACTTGTGAGGTACATGATTGAAGGACACATGCACTCCTTGCTCGACATGAAGAGTATGGTAAAACCCATGGATGAAGTGATGTAGCTCCCACTCAACAAGTACTCATTGACCAGAAATTGGTAATCCATAGTCTCAAGAATTCAAACCCAATTGACTCAAATCTGGGCTGTTTGATTCTCCATCTCATTAGGAGATCAACGACCAACATTCAATTTGAACTAGAAAATATGAATGTTATAGCCATTTTTTTTTCCGAGAAGATAACATTAATGTCATGAGCTCTAGAGGAGTGATCAATTTGATCCTGGTGTGTGTGAGTTTTTTTGTCATCATTGTGAATGATACATGGATTTTCATGTAGTTGGGTAATTAATAGTGGTGATAGGGATTCCAATGGTCAATCACTTGCTCACTCGTGTGACTTTCATTAAGCATTGATGATCAATATGATCAAAATACTTGATAAATATGGATTGGTGGCTTTCATTTTCACCATTGCAATTAGGAGATAGAATTTTCCAAGCCCATGAATAATGTGGAGATTGCTCTTGCTAGCATTTGTGAAGCTATGTATTCAGATAAGATGAGTAAGCTTGTTGCTTATGTGTTACCTATGCATAGGTTTCTATGACTCAAAGTCTAGGAATCTCCTAATAATGTTCCTAAAAATGAGAAAAGTGCACCAAAAATTATTTCAACTCCAAAGGATGAGCATAAGAGGGGTGCTTGTGGTGAAAATTATACACCAGTTGTTGTGAGAAGCAGCTACAAGTTGAGGAATTGAAGTGTGACTGAAGAGACAAGAAAGGCTAAAGGAAAAGATCCTACAAGGTTTTTGAGAGGAATAAGTAGGAAGGTAAGGTATGGCCAAGCTTCTTGGGATGGAAAAGTTCTCTAATTGACATCACTGATATCCCTTCATATGGTGAAATGGAGATGGATTTTGGTTATTGTCGATACATCATGATTTTGAATGAATTTTCAAATTCATATGAGGAGGTGGTAGCAGTTGCCCTAATTTCAATGAAAACACGTAGCGGGCATACTTACTCTATTGTTGATAGGGATACTAAAGAAGAAGAAGCGGTGGTCTCTTCCCCATCCTCTAAAAAGACACAAAGTGGGTGTGTGTACAATAGCTCTTGTTCTCATTCTAGTATTGGTTATGGTTCTCGTTAAAAGAGGTGGTACTTGGGTCTTAAATTTTATGTTACGATATTGATATTATTTGGTGGCCATTCTTGTTGTCTCTACATATATCAATTTTTTTCTTTTATTCTAGTTACGGATGCCTAGGGATGGTATGATGGAAAACTTTTGACTCGATGCAGGTATGGACTCTAAAGGCTTCTTGATAGTTAAAATTATTTTTGGAAGCATCGGTTGGTTCTTTTTGGTGATTGTTGTAATTTTTTTTTCCCTTGTTCAGTTACTAATTATAGGCAACAATTTGGGGAATTTCTGAAATTAAATTGAAATGTATATTGAAATGAAATGCATTTGAAATGTAACTATAATGAGCCCAATGCTTGTTGCTCCCTTATTATATAAAAGGTATTTGAAGGCTCATTACAGGGGTTCGATTTTTGAGTCTATTAAATAGTCTAGGTAGAAACTAGGTCCAAGAAGAAGATATTGTAGAAAGCTTAATCAATAGAATAGTAAATTTGTCTTGGGTATAAGTCTTATATGTAGTAGTCTTAAATGAGTTTCACATAAGTTAAAAATATCGAAACAAATCTTAGTTTTGAAATGCGTACTCTCCATTTGTAAATTTTTGTAAGTTATAAATGGAAATATCAAGGGTATTCTTGTTTATCTTCAAATGTTCAATTGAATGTGTGTCCTTTTTTTCTCTTTAACTCAAAGAGATAATTAAATGCTTGAGTAGGGTCATGGATTTGTAGGAATTTTAGTAGGATATAATAAGAAGTTACATTTCAAACATTGTTATTTTTCAAAATGCAAAGCATTATGAAAATAGTCCATTTTTTGAATTAAATAGCTTGTGTATTACTTGTTATTGCATATTTGACCCCATACGCCTAATTGATGAAGCACAGGTCTAGTTGCTAAGAATTCTTGCAATTAAATGAAATGGTTATATTCCTGGTTATGGATTTGAAAGGAGAATAAAATTCATTAAACATATTTCAATTATAAACTAAGTTTGAAATATCTCTTCATTCCCAGCAAATAGATGGTTATTTACTTAAAAGATCGGCCAATTCTTTAGCGAATTACATTTATTTAGCGAATAAAAGTGTTCTCCATTAAATTTATCAAAAACGAACACAATAAGGAACACCCTCCAAGGTCCCATAGAGCCTATAGTGTAGGAGTAAAGACCTCATAGTCCTTTACTCATTATGTTGGCCACTCACCTTGAGGATTCTTAACCATATGGGTTGGTTACCCTTTAGAAAATTCTAAGGGTGTGCTAGAAAAATCACCAATCGCCAGCTTGCCCTGGTGAATGATGGGAAAAAATTCTTCCTCCTTTTTCCACATCTCACAACTAGTAGGTTCCTACTACACCAACTTGCCTCACATGGAAGAATTCATAAAATATAGAGCAAGAAAATATAGACTATAGAAATTTCAATACAAATACCATAGCCACATGTAAATGAGTTTATGAAAAGAATAATTAAGGGGATTTATTTTCCATAAGATAAACTCATGGAAAATATCCAAGAGAATTGAGAGTGGATCCAACATAATATCAATTTGGTAGTACCTTGGCATCATGATTCATTAATTTACACACATGCCTAGGCATATGAAAAATATTATCCCATATTACTAAATTTGGTGTGAAGGCACCAATGTTAGCAAGCATGTCAAAAAATTTATTGTTGTTTTTAAACATGTGAATGACCCTACAATTTTTGAGGGTAATCATTATATTATGAGAAAACAACGCAGGGTCTCAAAGTGTCCAAAAAAATTAGCTTTCCCCATCAACATGAGGATACTATTTTTGGAATCCCCCTCAACGACTAAATTGAAAATCCCAGCTCGTGTGGCAATTTGAATGGCATGAAAAGTTTCTACCACCTCAAAAAAATTGGATGATTATATTCCTAGGTTCACTACATAAGCCAAGATTAAATTACCCTTGTGATCATGAATCACCCCAGCCCCACCCACCCGACTTGAGTTAGGATTGGATGAGTTGCCAAACATTATTTAATTAGTTTGTTAATATATATATATATATATGTATATATGTATAATTGTTTAACATGCACTTTCCCTTTCATCATGGAGGAAAATTTATTAGTATTTGATTCCTTTACTATAGTGGATTTCATATATAGTGACCTACCTCAAAACCCCTTACATCCACCCTCTCCACAACATAGCCCACCACTACAAAATTGCATGCCTCCACCCTCTCCACCTCCTAACCCCCCACATCTTGCAATTGATCAAACTCTATTATGAGAAAACATAAATGAAAATTTAATTATCCTTCAAGAAATATCAATTTGATAAAAAATGAGCCTATAATTCCCCCCATGTAGCACAATTTGCATCTTCGATTCAAATTTTTGTTGACTCTATTTGATTCATTGATGAAGATCTAGAAAGTTTCCATTGATGGAGAGAAGAGGAGATAATTTTATGTAGATGGACTATCTTATAAAGAGATCCAAGACCTACATATTATCAAACAAACCATTTTCTAATATTTCAAAAACCCCCATAGAAACCAACCAATTCCACCCAATAAAAAAGGAATTTCAATTAAATGGTGTAGGCACCCATAGATAGCTACACACTTTTGGGAAAAATGGTGGATGGTATTTGATACTCCACCACATGCTAATTGTGAGCTTCTCCTTTCTTTTTGGAGAAAATTATGGGCTGATTTTGAGTCGTGTAAAAACCCCAACTATTTTGATATGAGGTCATTTCAGGGAGTTGGGCATGTCATGCTCCAAAATAGACTAGAAGAACATGTTGATCCTTAGTGATTGGTCTAATTCCATTGATTATTTCTCCTCCATTTCATGGTATTTCGGCTCCATATCAGTACCAGATGATTATTTCAAAATTAGGAGCATTGAGTTCTCTCTTAGGAGATCTCATTAATCATACTACCCACATGGTAGTTGAAATGGGTGATAGAGAGAATGAAGGAGATGAGAATAAGTCACCCATGCCATGGGCATACTCAGGCATCCACTTCAAATGCACATGTATCAGCGGTGGAATCATTTTCGAAATTACTATTGTATAGTCGTAAAATTGCACCCCTTGCAATTTCACATACATTCTTGCATCTTCTTTAGTGTCCAGTCCCTTAGCATCTTGAGTAGGCTCATTTTAGCCCCTACATCAGCCTTTTTCCCTTCTTAAGATGCTCTTCACCCCTTTTTAGCATCTACCCTCACATGTCAGCTTTGCATCAAAATTTGTGCCTTTCTTGTTTATGTCATTTTGTAGCGTGACATGTTTAGACACTAGAGAGTTGCGTGGACATCTACACACCACACTCATCTTGTGATGTTTTAATGTTCAAATGACTATTTTCATGCATTATTTCCACTTGTCATGTCCCTTGGTCGGTGGTAATGACTCAAGATGTCCTGAAATAGTTCAAGAAGCTTCTTTTCCCTCCTTAAAAGTAATCTTTTCAATTCATTGGGCCTCTTCCTCCATCTCTAGATCCATTCCTCTACTTCTAACTTCTCTCTAGATTTGGCTCAATCCTTCTACTCTCCATCTTTTGCTTGCACAACTTCATATAGCTTGTTACAATAGCTTCACTCCTAACTTATCCTCTTCTCCATCTTGGCACTATCCCATCTTGCTCTCCCCCTTTGCATCTCCTTTGGCTCTTGCAACTCTACCTCCTTCACTTCATGCTTACGAGCATCCTAGGATTCCACATCCCCTATCTACTACATCTCTACTTCATGATATGGGTTCTCCTCCTCGAGCAGGGATTGATTTTATCACCTCTTTTGTGATACAGGTTCTCCTCCTAAAGTGGGGTTTTCCTTTATCACATCACATTTTCTAACTTCTCACTTTATTTATCTTTTGGTTGTTTGTGGAGGTGGGAACACCAAAATGGGGGTTTGATTAAGGAAAAACCTATACAACCCCAACACTTTCTCTAGATATCACACATGCAGGTTTTGAAGACATTCTCATGCTAGAGGATTCATCATTTGTGTGTTTGTGAGCATTTATTTCCTTTCTATCTCCTATTTTATTTATTATCTATCTCACTTTATTCTAGTTTTATTGTATTATGTTATCTTCACACATTCTAAAAGTTCTCAACAATCGAAGTAGAAGTAGTCATTTAGCCATTTTCTATGAAATTCTCACTTTTTGTTCTATAAAAATGCCAATGTGCCTCTGAGATTCCAACACACCATGTTGTCATCTTTATTTTGTGCAAAAGTCCTTTTTCCAAGAGCTTTTCAATTTGTCCAGAAAATCTTTGTGACCTACTCTTTCAAATTCTAAAACTTTCACATTGTTCCTTCAGGTAGTTTAGGGTAGTTCAGCTTGTGAGGCTCTCTAAATGAAGAAAATTCATGAGTAGAAAATCCCCCTTCTCTACAACTATGTTCTGATGATCATCCTACATAGGTATGCACATCTTTAAAGGAACACTTTAATTTGTTTGAAATATGAAAAATTCATGTAAATAATAACTTAAATAATATATAATATTAATTCAAGAAGTGTTTGGTGTAGATGCATGATCATAGGATGCCATCTCAATATGATTGTGGTTTTTTTACATCAACAGTTGTATAGGTGGGCACACCTTATGGCCAGGTAAACAAATATATATAAAAATATAATTTAAAACTTGACAGGTGTTCAAAAAGATATATTGTATCTATTTAGGGAGGTCATGCGATATCCATGGCTAACCAACCACAAGGTGTGGCGAGTGCTCCAAAGTCATCATCAAATTTTATGCATGGGCCATCTCTAGTGCATGTTTTCAAAAGATATCTAGAAGTTTGAAATTTATATGTGACTTTAAAAACTCACTAGATGTATTATGATTATTTGAGGTTTTCAATTTCAAATTAAATTTTAAATTTATATTTAAATTTAAATCTATACATGTGTCATGTATATATTTACATATATGCAGGATGATAACAGTATCCTTATAGGTGGTATGAAGGCTCTTGATCAGGGTCATGACCATGAGGCTATTACATTAGAGGTCCTAAACTTTACTATATTTCATATTCAATTAAAATCATTTCTATTACTAATATATTGTAACATATAGATTTTTTTCTTTATTTCAATAAGTAGGAATTATCATCTCAATCATTTCTTCCACAATCAACAGTTATACCATCCATTGCAGTTAATGTTTCAATATATTCGTATGATTAGACAATAATCTACGCATACTTTCAATTGTTTAGATTTAAAAATTTAACTTAATGATTTTATCAGTTATGTTAAATTAAATCAAAATTTCTTTAACTTTATCTAATTTCAAGTTTTTTGTACTCTTCTACAACATGATACAGGTCCATCTAGTGCATGTGGAATGAAGAGGATACTTAATTTGAATTATTGTCTGAATAGTTAGATAGTTTTATTTTATAGACTATAGATAGTTTTATTTATATATGTGCCACTTGACATATACATTTCAAATGTCATTTCATGTCATTTCACATACATTATATATTATGATCGTGCTTGTGTTTATTTATATGAGTTAAATTTAATATATATTTTTCTAGATACATTTTCATACATGTTTTAAATTCTTGACTCAATTTAGATATATTTAGCATTTTATGTGGAATTTAATATACTTTGATCTTAAATTTTCTCATGTATGTATGCTATTTTCATTATGATGATTAGATGCACACACACACACACACACACACAAACACACATATTATCTACATTTACAGGAATGCACTATAAATTTTTGTCTAGCATCAAATTCCATATATTTAGATGTCATTGTTGAATGAAGTTTAGATGTCTTAAAATGATTAACTTCAAATTTTCAATAAAATCACATGGTTAGGTGAAAATTTAATACATTCCTTATAGTTTAGATTATATTCATAATAAATTAAGGGCCTAATTTTAACTATTTTCCAATTCTAGCAAATATACATTACTAAAAAAAATCTATGGTTGACATATATAAAATGTATAAGATAAAATTGGAACAATATAAAATGTGATTTATAAGTTCATTGAAGTTCATACATTGAAAAAATATATAATGTATACAACTATAACATAATGAAACGTATGTGCATATAAATACAATTAAATCTTATCCACTTTTAGTTCAAGTACACAAAATGATATTTACATAATTTATATGATGAAATTCCTTTAGAGTGACAATCATGGTAGATTGACTTGATGGGAACCTCAAAAAATAATTAATGTAAGTAAAGCAACTATATGTTTTATATAAATCATCATAAGCCACTTCAAGAAGGTGGAGATGGAGAGAATGGGCAAGAGTAGGAGTGGCTAGAGGAGTTTGAATTCTACATATATGGGTGAGGGAGATTCAAAATCAAAGGATGGGAATGGCAATTGGTAGGAGGTTTCAAGTGTCTGTTGCAGTTTGGAGGGGCTTCTTGTTCCATTCTTGGAGGATTCTTGACCTAGGGATTTTGTTGTTGGCCTTTCCATGTCTTCCAAGTGGTACTTGGTTCTTCCTATTTTTTCTTTTGGCTTGGACATTTTATGGTTTAATCTATGGTCTCTATTTTGGCTATTTTTTCAGCCTAGGTGGGGCACTCCTCATGTTGTTCTCTTGGGTTTTTTTTCAACCCATTTGGATTTTGGGCTTTCGATTGGTGTGCCCATGTGGATGCTTTTGTAGGAATGGGTATCCCCATATATCTTCTGAGTGTGGCTTCTATCCCTTTGTTCATGTTGGAAATATTCTATGGGTGGAAGTTTCTGCTACTTTTCTACCTTGGGTTGTTTTTTGGCCTTGGTGTTATGTTGGTTGCTAGGGGAGCTCTTTCTACCCCTATTTTGTTCTTTATTATTTTTCTCTCTATGGGAGTTGTCATATACCCCTCATTGTGTCCAAGATCTATTGTTTTTGAAGGGCTTGGTTTTCTTAGATGGAAGTGGGGTTTCTGTTGGTGGTCTCCTCAACTTGATTCATGGTCTTTGTTTGTCCTTCATAAAGTTATGGTTTCCTGTCATTATTTTCAAGTTTCCCTGAACTCCCTTTGGTGGGTGCTAATTTTTTGGTTGAAGGGCTAATGTTTTGGATTGATAAATCCTTCTTAGCTTCTTTTTCCCTATATTTTGGCTCTTGAATCTAAACTTTCTAGAGGATTTTCTTCTACTTTTTGGGATTTAAGGTTTGAGTTGCAAGATAGGGGTTTGTTCTTTGAGATGACTAAGCTCTTTCAAAAGTTTAAGCTTAAGGCTCAGAAGGTTTGTCTCTCAAGGAATTTGGCTGAGGAGTGTGCTTCTTCTTCTTTTGTGCTCTAGTTAGCTGTTATGCGTGAGGATGTAATGTATTTCCTTTTTCCAGGTGTTGTTGCTTTCTTTTAGGTTCTATGGTTGATGTGTTCTATGGAGGTGGAGAATGCTCCTTTCGAGCTGGAGCCCTCTCCTATTGAAGTGGAGAGGGGTGTTGTGGATTTGGTGGGAAGCTCTTTTTTTTATGGAAAATGTTTTCATTTCATCCTCTTCTAGAGAGGGGAGCCTGAGCTCCTATTAAGGTGGAGATTGGGAGGGTGTTTTAGTCTTACTGGTATAGTGAGAAGGATGATGCTCTTTAGTGTTTACTATTAATTCCTAGGTTCCCTATTGAGGTGGGGAGTTTGGATCTTTTAGGTGCTAGTGAGGTG